>CAKAKR010062504.1:56038-105787 GCA_916700685.1 Adelosebastes latens
TCGTAAAGCTGTGTTTTTTTGGCTTACTAAGCTGATTTATTAAGTAATGTATTAATGTTTCTCATTTTCCATTAAGAGTTTGTTGATTATGTTTTTTTCAATTTGGCCATTACAGTTTGACTGTCATGTATACTATCATACATTTATTTAATATATATATATATATATATATATATAAGACTTATAGAAGACTTATAAAAGTAGAGTGTATAGTAAAAGATTGTAAACCTGTAAAGATGAGACAATGGATTTCAAGCTTTATACACACACAGAATCTAACATAAACCAAATTCATCTCTCATTACAAGGCTGGATAATGAGTACCAGTCATTTCAGCTGACAGCTGAAGATCCAAATCATCACTTTTCTTTTGAAATACAGAGCCGGTGGTTGCAGTGACACTCCTACACTGCTGAGCACACTCAACAAATACCGTGAATGTAGCTAGACTGTGGGCTTTACCACCACACCAAAGAGAGCAATGTAAGCAACAGCGTTGAAAGAGGAATACCCACAAAATGACGTGTACTCCCACTACGTTGAAACGCTGCAGCCGTGAAGCATGCTGGGAGCTGAATTCAGCAGCGTGTGGGTATTTCTCTCTCAACAATGCTTATTTTTGGGTGTGGTATTGTGTCCTCGGGGCAAAAGTATTGCTCTCTGTATATTGCAGCAGTAAAGCTGACTGAGATTGGGCGTATGTATAAAGTATTCATTGACAATATCTCAAACTTTTATTTGTCATTAAATGGCACGCCAATATTCCTGTATTACACGCGTCGTCACTGCATCACAAACCCTAAATCCTACACCTGATGATATGCTCACAGACATAGGCAATAATATAATCGTCTTTATCTCATAAAATGAAGGTATTGAACCTTAGAAAACAAACTTTGAATCAAGAATCCTGCTTTTTGTTGCTACTGCTGAGTCTTTGACTGCGTCTACCTAGAATCAAATACACAGAAAAAAAGTTTGAAAACCTGTAAAACTAATTTTTGGATCTGCAGGAAAGTTTTTAAGGATCATAAAGTCAGCCTCTCATACATGAACGGAGCTGCTCCATCATCATTGACTGGATTTACTAACCTTCTTGTAAAAACAGTCATTATTTGCGTGTTTCTCGTAACTAGTCTTCAGAAGAAAGTTATCATGAGAAAAGGCAACTTTCCTAATTTCACCATTGTGATGCCTTAAAAGGCCATAAAGACTTATTTGTTTATTTAATTTATTATTATTATTATTATTATAACTTTTTTCTCTTTGTATTAATATTATTATTTTTTGTATTCTATTCTTTCTTTTTATTATTATTATTATTATTATTTTCTTAATTTTATTTCAATTCTAAATGCTGAAGTTGTTTTCTCTAGTAGTAGACTTAAAAAATTGGTTGGATAAACTATTGTAATTATGAACTGTAAATTGCATATATGAAAACAACCTCGGAAAAAAAAGGAAAAAATAAAGTAGGAAAAAAAAAAGGCCATGAAAATAAAAGCAAAGATTACAAAAGTTAGATTTTTCTCTTAACTTTTCTTTAAGTGTATTTAGTGGGATCGTCATATTGCAAGCAAGAAAAGTAGTAGTTTAACTTTAGGTTAAGAGGAAAAAGCATAATTTTGAATACTTTCATGAAGTAAACCATCAGCCTCTCTTAACAGTGTTAATTGTTCCAGACTGTTTTCATTTAATTGTATTAAGTTGCCTCTGTGGAGCACCACCCACGGCCTTAACTGCTTACAACGGTCTCTGCAGGAGAGTTTATTTTAAAAGCGCAATAATGGATGAGTGTTACGTGTATTAAGATAAGTATTCTCTTGTTGTGTGGTAACTTGAATGAAGCACTTTAAAACAGATTAAAAAAATACAAAGGCTTTGGTTTGACTAAAGCTACAAGATGCACAATTATTACCAAAATCTAACAATTAGCCATTCTATAGAGTTTCAAAGGAATTTCATTGCTAGGTAACAGCTTGGGTCCTTGTTTACTTCCTGTCAGATGATGTCATTCACATACACTGCAACAGAAAATAAACTAGAATGTTTATGTTTACAACTGAGAAATGGTCTATATTTATAACAATTTATACTTATATATTTTATATTTATGATTCTATTGGAAATAATGCAATACAATAATATTTATTAAACATAATATAATCCACTGAAATGTACTGCACAGGTAGAATGTAAGGAAGGCCCAGAACAATTCCAGCACAATTACATTATAATATAATATTTCGATATATACTGTAATGTGGTGCGGTATTTGCTCAGTCCTTATAGGGACTTGGTTTGGGAACCGGAGGGTCGCTGATTCAAGTCCACTCACGGATCAAGTACAGAATGTGAACTGGTAGCAGGAGAGGTGCCAGTTCTCCTCCTGGGCACTGCCGCGGCGCCCTCGAGCAAGGCACCAACCTCCAAACTGCTCCCTGGGCAGCTGATTAATAGCTGCCCACTGCTCCTAATAATAGGATGGGTTAAATTTAGATAGTAAATTTCACTGTGTGCTGTGTACAAAAACAATGTGTGACAATAAAATCTGATTTACATTCCATAAGTCATATAAAGAAAAAGTTTATGTAGGTGAGGAGTTGAAGAGCAATATTCCCTCAGGGGTCACAGATTTCTCGTTATGCCTTTGTTGGCAATAATTAGGACAAAAACAAAAGCATTGTTGAAGTAAAAGTTACTTTATTTCATATTTGACATGTACAATAAATATGACAATAAAAGACAGTGGACACTCAAATATTTTACCTATAAATAAAAAGTCATAACACAATGTAAATTATTTTTTTACTTAGTAAAAAAGTTGTGTGGAAAAAGTTTTATCACCAAAATATTCTTTAAGTATTAAAAGTAAAACTACTTATAATACAGAATGACCCCTTTCAAAGTGTTAAATTATGGATCTCATTGGATTATTACTGATCATTAACATGTTTGCAGCATTTTAATGATATAGCTGGTAAGATAAGATAAGATAAGATAGATAGATAGATACTTTATTAATCCCGAAGGAAATTCTTGTGCCAGAGATTGCTCAAAAATACAACAAAATTACAACAAGTTCAAGTGTATAAAATAAAAAGTACTATTTCTAGCACCAGTGCCTAATAGAATAACAATTAAGTAAGATACATTTAGTAAAATGAGTAAATAAGATAAGATAAGTAAAATAAAAAAGGTAAAGTAAGCAAACAAACAGAAAAATAAGTAATATTATACATGTTGGACATTAATATTGCACACAATGAACAGGGATATTGCACATGGTGGAGGTGGAGCTAATTTATATTTATATATATGTTTATATTGCTGCTAGAGATTTAAATTATAACAATGCATCTTATTTTATTTGTTGAGTTCATGTTTTGTATGTAAAACATGAACCTGACAAGTAACTACAGCTGTCAAAGAATGAAGTAGTAGTAGAAGAATAAAACCTAAATAAAGTACAAGCACTAAAGCACATAAGTAGAGTAAATATACTTAATTACTTTCCAACCTCTGTCTCCATCCTTTACCTCCAGTGTTTAGATGTAGAGTTTAGATGAAGGTCGTGTTGTTTCTCTTCTTTTAGCGGGTGATATTCAAAATAAAGTGACGTGTATAGTTGTGTGAGCCAATACCAGCTGAGGGGGGCGTCTCCAACTATTTTGTTACAAACACGAATCCGGAGTAAAGGAGTCTTTTTCCTGGGTATGTAACAGCTGATTAAACTACATTATAATAACACTATCGCTGCTTTAACGCGTGAACGATGTTTATTATGAAGCGGAGCGCGTTTTGTGCTCAGTCGCGTCTTTTTGTACGTATTATTTTAGGTGAATTGAAGAAGGGGGGCTGTTTTTATGCTCGACTATACAGAAAAACATACCGAGATAGATGGTAGAAATGTGCAGGACGTCATTTTGTCGGCTGGTAAACAACGTCCTCCGGGTTGTGTGGAGGTTAATGTGAAGCATCCCGATGTCTGCAAGTGGAAACATTCAGTCTGCAGCAGCGTTGTGTTGTTGTGTTGGGTTGAGCCTGTAATGGATCTGTAGAGAGAGAGAGGAGGAGGAGGAGGAGGAGGAGGGAGTTGTTGTGGTGAGACAGGTTAGACATTTTACTCTCCGACTATTGAAGTAAACAAAGAATAGGATTTGTTCGGAGCGCGGTCGTCCTCTCTCTCTCTTTCTCTGTTTCTCTCTCTGCAGGAGAAATGGAGCTGCGTGTTGTTTTGCAGAGAATGGCGAGATGTTTCCACAGTTCCCGTTTCGTTTGACTTTGGCATTGTTTAGTTAAGGGCGACTGGATCAGCTGGAGAAAAGATGCAGTGTTTTAGCCCATAAACCTACAGGCCCCCTTCACTTCACCGTGTGCACACCACCGGCGAGCATGCAAAGCAATTAAGAGGATGATGCATTTTGGTGCCTTTTGTTTGGAGAGTGGAAATACGCACGTCGAGCGACGCGGAGTGCAGAGCAGACAGGCAGGCAGAGCCGTAGAGGGGCTGGCTGATCCGTTTGTAGTGTGTGTAGGAGGGGGGATCTCCACAGCCCTGCAGTGCCTTCTCTCTTGCATGCTTTTGCACAAAACTTTAACAAAAAATAATTGTTAAGCTGCAGAAAAATGCTCTTACATCGTGCGTAAAGGTGTATTTTTTTAGTCAAATGCTGCAGTGCCTTCTCTTGCATGCTTTTGCACAAAATTTAAAAAAATATATAATTGTTAAGCTGCAGAAAAATACTCTCTTATCTTGCATGCTTTTGCACAAAACTTTAACAAAAAATAATTGTTAAGCTGCAGAAAAATACTCTCTTCTCTTGCATGCTTTTACACAAAACTTTAAAAAAAAAATACATGTTAAGCTGCAGAAAAACACTCTTATATCGTGCTTAAAGGTGTATTGTTTTACTCAAATGCTGCAGTACGTTCTCTTGCATGCTTTTGCACAAAACTTTAACAAAAAATAATTGTTAAGCTGCTGAAAAATACTCTTATATCGTGCGTAAATGTGTATTTTTAGGTTTCGGCATTCAGGTAATGTGGGGAAAGCCAGTCTGCTGGATAGTGGAGGACTAGTGTGTGTGTGTGTTGCTGCTGCAGCCTCCTGTAGTTGCTGCTGCTGGATCCTCTCTGCAGCCTGGATCCTCTCTGCTGCCCGGGCTGGAATGAGGAATCCCGGGCTGGTTGGTGTTGCAGCTCCGCCTCTCGTGGGCGATGGTTTATTTTGGAAGTTCCACCTTTTTGGGATTTGCTATGACTGTTGCGTGCTGTGATTGGCTGAGCTGTTCAAAGAGAGGAGGGACTCAAAGTGCAAAAGCATCCTCCCTCCCTACAAAGTCACGTGTTACCAAACTCCAGGAAGTAGCTGGAGTTGTGTGGATAGATCTCAATACAGAAGATGGATAAATAAATACAGATAGGACTCTAAATATATCCAGTTATATTGCCTGGTAGTTTTCTGTGGCCTACATGGTTAGTGCAAGTTTAGTAGATACTGTGTATTTTTTTTATTGGTACAGAAAGGTGCTCGGTTGAATAAATGAGTGTTGAAAGTACTATACAGTGAATCTATATATACACACACATATATGTAATATACACCAGACTGGATTACCAAGGCTCACATGGGTATAATCCTGTTCTGTAGAGGAGCCATGTGTCAAAATCTACTTTTATTATTTTTAGTTTATATTATGCTCGTAATGTGCATTTCTAAAGTTGTGTTTCATCAATTTACCAAAAAATAACAAAAAAAACTGATGATATTCCGGTATAGGTGTAGCCTACTACTTCTTTTTTTTTTTGCAAAATACCATGAAGCTTATATAATAATAATGATAATAAAAATAATCATTATTTTTATAGCACTTTTCTTAACAACGTTACAAAGTGCACGACAACAATAAAAAAAATACAACAACGTTAACACTAAATTATTTTAATGTCACTAATTTCTTTAACGTATTAACGCAATCGATCTTTCTGAGGTTGTAGCGAGCTCAGTTTTAAAGCTAGAATGAATAAATCCGTTGGTACCAACCATGTCATACTAGCTTGTTGCACAGAAGGTTAAATAACGCTCCAAACGGTCTCCAAAATGACAGGAAAAACTGTCATGGCCATTTTCAAAAGGGGTCCCTTGACCTCTGACCTCCAGGTATGTGAATGTAAATGGGTTCTATGGGTACCCACAAGTACGAGTGGAAACTTGGAGGGAACAGGGACCCCCAAATAGGTTAATCAGGCCATTAAAAAAATTAAAAATAACATATATATACACACACACACACACACATTAATAAAAAAAGAATCTGTTATGATGCAAGTGGACAGCATTTATTCAGTATACATCATTGAATGAACAGAAAAAAAAGTTCCTCAGTTGTGAAGGAGTCTTGTAGGAATTATGGTATGCAGGTATTTTGCAGGATAAAGAAAAGTCCTGCAGGACAAAGAGGCATAAGGCAAAAAAAAGTACTAAAAGTATAATTCGAAGAATCATTTATGACATTACATGGGGTCTTAAAGTTCCCTCAGATGTCATCCTGTCCTCTCCTAATAGAAGCGGGACTCCTCTCATTGTCGCGCTTCAAGTCAAAATGGGCGTGCATGGCAACTGTGCGAGGAAAATCCTTGATTGACAGTTCAAACAACCAACCAGGCTCCATCGCCCCGCCCACCCGCGGATCCTCTGAACAAACCGACCAATAGCGTCTCTCTGGGGGCGAGGCTACATCTGTAAGCCCCGCCCCTCCCCTCTCAGCGCTAACCGACCGGAGATTGTTTTCCTTCTTCGGAGACGAGATTCTTCACTTTGCAGCTTCTAATGTATTTATTTTAAATCTCACGACTCTGATATAAGTTGGTTTTGGCTCAAACGTTTGATATCTTCACCCCGGGCCAGAGGTGTAGCGGTTAAACAACAAATAACGGATTATTTGGTGATCTTCAGCTGTTTATCTGGAGAGAGAGAGAGAGAGGTGAGTTCATTCAGCAAGCTAACACAGCTAGCATACCCACCGTAAGCAGGTTTAGAGTAGAAACACACCACACTATAGACGCTTCTCTGCATCACTCTCTCCTAACTACACCCGACAGCAGTACTCTAATAGATCGATAGCTAATACTCGCTTCAGATAGTCTGGTTTCAGCTAACAGATCGCTAATAGTTAGCTGCATGTGCTCGGTGTCGGAGCTACTCATGTTGTTTACATTAGCTAGCAGCTAGCAGCTAACTAGCAGCTAGCTATCGGCTAACTGGCAGCTAGCTAACTAGCAGTTAGCAATTAGCAGTTAGCTAGCTGCTAGCAGTTAGCAGCTAACTAGCAGTTAGCTAGCAGCTAACTGGCATCTAGCTGGCAGCTAACTAGCAGCTAGCTGGCAGCTAACTAGCAGCTAACCGGCAGCTAACTAGCAGCTAACTAGAAGCTAACTGGCAGCTAACTACAACCTAGCAGCTAACTAGAAACTAGCAGCTACTAGCAGCTAACTAGCAGCTAACTAGAAACTAGCAGCTAACTACCAGCTAGCTGGCAGCTAACTAGCAGCTAACAGCTAACTAGCAGCTCGACAAAACAAGTTCCCTCCACCGTTAATAGACTAAACCAGCTGTTGTATACTTTTAAGTTATAATAGGCAGCCAGTCGGCTATGAAGTCGTTTCTTACCTGTTTGTAATGAGTGTATTTTGCAGCTCTTTAGAGCAGTGCTCTCTAAATGGCGGGCGGTTTGAGGGGAGAAGCTGTCTAACTCGAGGTCGGTGCTTATGTTGCTGTCCAGGCCCAGAAAGGGGAGGGTGAAGCAGCTTGTTGTCGGCTAACGGCTGTTAGCATGGAGCTGTTGGAGCTAACAGCCGTGTAGCTAACACACAGAGCTTGTGTTAAACTGTAACGTTGCTACCACAGAGAGAAGTTGAGGAGCTATAAATATACTGCAGCAGAGCTCTCTGTGGCTACAGACTTTGTGTTGGTTTAACGGCTCCGAGGTCGGAAGTGTTACTACTAGTATACATTTTCAGTTTGACAGTGTTATTTGCTCGATGTTCAGCTACTACGTCGTGTTTTTGTAGGCTTTGTCTTTTCAGTCAGATGCTTATGGAGTTGCTGTGTTCAGGAAGTTGTGAATGGCAGACTCCCACTTTCCCTCAGCACCTGTTTGTTGCAGCGGTGACGTCTGTAAAACTTGCAGCCTCAGTAGCCAATGAAACACACTCAGTGCATGTTAACATTTAGATGCATTTAGTCAGAATGAGCGCCTCGCTTCATTGACAGCTTAATACAGGCATCGTGGGGAGATGTTGGTAGCTTTTGCGTATTTGTGTTATGCAGTATACTCCCATTATTAACATGTGTACACACAAGGTATTCAGAGGGTTTGTTTTTTAACAAGTTATGTTGTTCCAAAGTGTTGAGATTTGATTACATTTCATGCAGAACACGAGTCTTCAATGAATGAAACTGTTATTTATAACAAGGAGGGTGAAATGTATGAAAGTAGGGCTGTCATCAATTGATTAAAATATTTAATCGCATGATTGTCCATAGTTAATCACGATTAATCGCATTTTTTTTATATGTTCAAAATGTACCTTAACAGGAGAATTGTCAAGTATTTAATACTCATATTAACATGGAAATGGGCAAAGATGCTTGCTTTATGCAAATTTATGTATATATTTATTACTGGAAATTATCACACAAAACAATGAAAAATATTGTCCAGAAACCCTCACAGGTACTGCATTTAGCATAAAGAATATGCTCCAATCATAACATGGCAAACTGCAGCCGAACAGGCAACAACAGCTGTCAGTGTGTCAGTGTGCTGACTTGACTATGACTTGCCCCGAACATGCATGTGATTATCATAAAGTGGGCATGTCTGTAAAGGGGAGACTCGTGGGTACCCATAGAACACATTTTCATTCACATATCTTGAGGTCAGAGGTCAAGGGGCCCCTTTGAAAATGGCCATGGCAGTTTTTCCTTGCCAAAATTTAGTGTAAGTTTGGAGCGTTATTTAACCTCCTTCTCGACAGCCGTTTAGTAGGCTAGGTAGAGAGTTTTTCCCCTTCATCAAATCAAATTTAACTTTACTATCCAAAGAAAGAAATTAGTTACACAGAAATGCACAAAATAAAACAACAGATACAGTCCATAAAAGGAGGAAAAGCTGTATGTTTCAGGGTGCTCTGCCCCAACTGTTTACTTTTCCCTAAATAATACCCCTCTCCAATCTGCTTGTGCTCACACAAATTGCCTCATTTTCATACTGTTGCTGCACCATCTGTGCGACAATCCTTTGGTGACGTAGCTGCTCTGTAGTTAGTTACGTATGTAGCAGGATGGAGCTTCAAGTTTGGGGATGATGATGATCAGCAGCACATCTCTTGTGTATACAATTTTGGGCATGGTGTTGCTGCTGAGGCTCGGGAGTGGGATGTCGACAATAACAAAAGTGTAATCAGACACTTGGGAGTCTGCAATGACACGCACAAAGTTAATCTTATGTCAGTGTAACTTTGACCAAGTTCTCAAAAAAATAATGTCCCAAAAATTTGAAACTGACATGCGCTATCACAAGTTAGTAAATCAATACGCTCCCATTGACCTCTGTCACCCCTCAGGCGTCTTTGTGCAGCTAAAAGCATTGAGTGTTTCATTGGCTATATGGTCAGAGACCATGGAATAATTTTCTTTCCAAGCCAAACAACCGAAGTGGCTAGCTGGCACCGCGTGTATCCATAAATTCACGGTTGAAGTAAAAAAAAAATTACTGCCATATGCTCCTCAACAAAGTATTGAATGAAATCAAGAAGCTGATTTAATGTATTCTGATAGCCTGACAGAAGCCCGCCAGTGTGAAATAGGGTCCATATGCTCTTTATCCGCAGGTCTCTCAGCTCTTCCGAGTATGAGTTCATAATGAAGCGGCGACTGGAGGATCAGGAAACGGTTTTTGCGTCCCAGCAGCGGCGCCTCGCTGGCAACGCGGAGGCTTTCCAGCATCGCGTCCTGGCCCCTGCTCCGGCCCCGACGGTGTATGAGGCCGTGTCTGACAACATGCAGCCCACAGCAGGCGTCCAGTACTCCGTCCCCCAGGGATACCAGGTATACGCCGCTCGTCCACTGCAGATTTGTTTTAAGCTTACTGACTTTAAGATTTAAAACTAGGTCAAATACAGCAGTTTTAAGTCACCCGTTGCTCATGAAGCTGTGTTTTCTCTTTCTGTAAGCTGCCAGCATGTCTCAATTTTTATAAAGATAAATTGTATGGCTGCCCCTGTTTGACTAATTGGTCATTTTGGTCTTAGTCGACTAAGATTTCTTTAGTCAATTAGTCATTTTTCATGCTGAATGACTTATTTCTAAGAAACCTATGAGCACATCTCTGGTAAACACAAGATTTAAAGTGGTGCTTTTGTGTGATTCTTTTTGGAGAAACTCAGTTTTACAGATCTGTCGATTAAATCAACGAATCAATTTGTCAACAAAATTGTATGAGTGTTAGTCGACTAAGAATTTCTTTGGTCGAGGACAGCCCTAATAAATTGCTGTTTACTTATTGTATGTGGTGATTTTAAATGATTGTTCCTTTCATGACAAAGTCACAATGCTATCCATCAGATATCTCACCAGATATACTAAACTTAACTACTTGCCTTCATTGTTATAGGTGTCTCTACTTTCCCAGGTTCCCACCGTAGCCCAGAACAGCGGCGGGCATGGGCACACTCCGAGCCCAGCCGTCCATGGCGGGTCCCACCACCACAGCCCAGCAGTCCAGTCCCATGGGCCCTCAGTGATGTCAGGGCATAGCCACACAGCTGCTCCCCAAGCCTCTGCACAGGGCCAGCAGTTCCAGAGGCTCAAGGTCAGTCGGCCCGTTTTATTTTGACAGGTTCTTACGGGTTCCCATGGAAAATTTGCAAATGTCAAAGAGTTTTCAAGCCAAAGAAGTTAGTGAAAATAAATATACAGGCTTTATTAGAGGTTTCAGGGCAGTATGTGTGTTTTTTCAGCCCGTTAAATGTTTAGTTGATTTGTTCTGTTGCTAGTAGTTTGAACACATTTTCTGGTTAGTTAAATGGCCAGTTCACCCTAATCACAAAAAAATCACATTTTCCCCTTCAACCCTTGTTGTTTCTAGCCATGCAGATGGTTCACAGGGAAGCATTTAAAAACATACTGTAGTAGATCATTTTAATGAACATTTTAAGACCCAAGTTAAATTATTTATTTATTTATTTACTGCTTTTTCCCCCAGTGTCTGTCAAGATTTTGAAATGCGATGGTAAATGGTCACTGTTTATTTGTTATATGAAGTTATAGTTCTTTTTAGGGATGTCACGATACCAGAAATTTAGTAGTTGATACCAATACCAGTGAAATTCCACGATTTGCAATACCAATTCGATACCACTGTAAAAAAGTAAATCCCATGCACTTCAACATCCACTCCTTTTAATACCGTTTGCATACTGGTTTTTGTTAGGAAGTTAAAACGTGTCATAATTCCGTCACGTTTTCAGAATTTTGGCATCGACTTGGTACCGAAGTATCGGTTCTCGTGACATCCCTAGTTCTTTTACTGTATGAATGTTTGGTGTTTAATATCAGAATCGAGGCACTGCTGCCAAAAATGAGTGTACAAGAAAAACAGATTGGCAGATTGATGAAATTGACTTTCCCTCTTCTTTGTCCCCAAGGTGGAAGATGCTTTGTCTTACTTGGATCAAGTGAAACTGCAGTTTGGCAACCAGCCTCAGGTCTATAATGACTTTCTGGACATAATGAAAGAGTTCAAGTCTCAAAGGTGAGGCCGCTGTTTGATTTTACATTAGTTTTATTAGGATGAACACCCAAAGTCGGACAACTTTGTGTTTCAAAAAACACATGTTATGAGTTCCTACTCGTTCAGTCCTACCTTGAACAACAGTGTCATGGTAACAAATTTTCACAATTCAGTACTAATAATAATGAAAATAATAACCAGCTAGTCTGTAACTTGCAGAAGCCGAAGGATAAGGCCACAAATCTCATTCAGATTTTTTAACTACAACAATTCCCACGTGTCCCCAAAAAAACATAAAAAGTGTTTGAATATTCTTCAAACCTGGATTTTTTTTTTGCCTCCGTAAAGATAATTTTTCATCGACCTCATTTGTTGAGAACGACCAGTCTGTTATCCCTGTGCGAGATTGTAGGTAAAAGTTGGCGTTTGTTCAGAACAATCTTAAGTTGAAAGGGTACAAGCTGCTCTTAGTTTGGTAAACTAAAGCAGGATGACAGTTGCAGCTGCATTTTTCAGATTGGGAAAATATATGAGGATAAAATTGTGACTAAATTATAGAGACACAACCAAGAAATTTTAGTTAATTTATTCTTCGAGTAGAAGGTCAGTCAGAAAGTTTTGCTGAGAGAGCATGATAACTAGAAGCTGTGCATGGGTTTGTGTGAGCTTGAGGTTTCAGTCTTAACTTTTAGTCATCTTTAAAGTTGTATAATCAAACCTCTGAATCAGTGATACATGAATAATCCCAGAATATTGAGAGGATTGGCAGGTTGACAGCCAGGGTAGACTTGAATTCATTCTGTGTTTTTTTTGTTTTGTTTTTTCCAGTATTGACACCCCTGGGGTCATCAGCAGAGTGTCACAGCTCTTCAAAGGTCACCCCGACCTCATCATGGGCTTCAACACCTTCCTGCCGCCCGGCTACAAGATCGAGGTCCAGAACCCTGACCTGGTCAACGTGACCACGCCGGGTCAGATCCACCACATCACCCCGCATGGCATTTCAGTCCAGAACATCCCCATAACGGGAGCAGCTACCCAACATCCGCCCCAGCTCCCGTCTGCTGCAATCACCACCGCTCCGCCCCTCCTGACGCAGCCCACCCCCTCCAAGATGAGCAAGGTGAGTGAATCGGAGTGTGAAGTGACTGATGGATACCAGCAGAGCTGTACAAAAAAGATATTTTTACTCCCATCTCCACAGAGGTTCAAAGTAAAAAAAAAAAAAAAAGTGTTTTGTGGTGCAGCATCTGGTTAAACACCACTATAACTTTAATGTTGTGGCCTTCCCCAGCCTCTTCAGCCCCAGGCGTTGACACCGAGCAGTCAGAGCAATCCGTCCATCCCTGCGTACACCTCTCCTCGCTCCCCGCCCATGCAGCTCCACCCGCCACTCAGCGGGACCCCCACTGGGCCGCCCATGCAGAACAACCAGCCGGTGGAGTTCAACCACGCCATCAACTACGTCAACAAGATCAAGAACCGCTTCCAGGGCCAGCCCGACATCTACAAAGCGTTCCTGGAGATCCTCCACACGTACCAGGTCAGTGGCAGAAACTGAAACAGAAACTTTGGCATAAAGTTAAAAATGTTTTTTAAAAAAGTACTTTTTGTCCTTTAAAAAGATCTAATTATTCCGTTGCTAATATGAAACGGTGCAATTAACAATGCTGCAAACTCGTCGCCGTGACCACGAGAGACTTTCTTAGTGTCTCTATAAGGAAGTGTCACTTTGTTGTGGTTAACGTTACTGTTAACCACAACCCTAAATATGTTGTTAAACTCTGAATATAGCATATATTCAGAGAGAATATAGTATACAGCAGACCTCTTAGTCCTACCAATGTCGTCACTAGGCCTGTCACAATAACTACGTTTGTTGGACGATATGTTGTCCCAGAAATAACTGATAAAATATATTATTGTCATTTTAAGACCATTTTATGCCACTGATATAATGATAATATAATAGCATAACAATGCAAGTACACCTTTTCAAAGAGCAATGAACTTTTAATTCTTAAGAATATTCAGATATTGGAATTGGAATGTGAAAAAAATATTAAAATATCCTAAATATATAAAACATAAATAAAATAAAATCACACAACCGAAACAATAAATAAAATGGACTCTCGGGCTCTGATAACAAAAATTGCACTTCAATAAATATCAAACATTTGGCACGGGGGTATAGTGAGTCATTCATTCCAATAGGGAATATCCGGAAGTTTCTCAGTTTCTCGATGGTTAGGGCATTTGTCAACAAAAAGTGCAAAGTAACACCATATAAGCACTAAGTTAGAGATAAGTAACAGCAATACTCCACTCTCATTCGGCTCAAACCCAAAATGTTCCTACACCGGAGCTGTGGATGTTAAGTCGATAACAAAAAAATGATTGAGGTCATGTCCATATATTGTACAATAAGTGTTAATTATTGTGACCGAACTTTTTAATCGAAGACGACACATACAAGCTCATTTTGAGCAGAAACTACAATATGTTTATGTGTATTAACCTCTTATGCCAACAAGAATCAGTGCAAAAATAAACGGTAGTGTGCACTTCCTGTTTAAGGAAGGACCCCGCTAGACCTCATGTCTGTAATGAAACTGTTTTTGGTTATGAAACTGGAAATGTTGCTGTTTCAGTAACGTGACCTTGTTCAAAGTAAGCTTAGCTTTGTTTGGCCCCGGGTGGAGCGGCGACACTACGACAAGTTCGACCCAATTCTCAAAACTGTCACCTTATTCATCCCACTGGAGTTTGCCAGCTTGAAATAAGAAAACAGGAGGCCTTTTTGACCTCTCTTATTACTCAGTTTCAGCAGTAACTTCACAGTAAACTTGTGTTTGTCCACTACAGAAGGAGCAGCGTAACGCTAAGGAGGCTGGTGGGAACTACACACCGGCTCTGACGGAGCAGGAGGTGTACGCTCAGGTGGCCAGACTATTCAAGAACCAAGAGGACCTGCTCTCAGAGTTCGGGCAATTTCTCCCTGACGCCAACAGTTCAGTGGTGAGCTGAGACCCTTCTGTATAACGACTTACTTTAAGTATGGAGTTAAAGAGTTACTTTAAGGATGTGCTGTTTCTCAATGAGCCTCATTTGTATACTTTATACCAGTTAAATAATCTACATTCAAACTTGTTCTTAATAATGACCTGTTGGAATAATCCCATCGTATCTGTAGCTCTGGAGATCCATGTTCCCTCGTCTTAATCAGTATTGTGTATTCTCCATAGCTGCTAAGTAAGACCACAGCTGAGAAGGCAGAGTCCGTACGGAACGACCACGGTGGTACTGCCAAGAAGCTGCAGCTCAACAACAAACAGAGGCCCAATCAGAACGGCTGCCAGATCCGTCGTCATCCAACTCCAGGGACCACACCCCCTGTCAAGGTACATGCATGCATGCATCCTCACATACTGCTGAAGCTATAGTCCCGTATACTCCTGCTTCCTTTCTTATTTCCTGTCTGTTTTTTGTAACGATTGTACCGATGTCTTCTCATTGCTGTTTTTGGTGACACTACAGAAGAAGCCCAAGTTACTGAATCTGAAAGATCCGTCGGTGGCAGAGGCCAGCAAGCATGGAGTCGGAACAGAATCTCTGTTCTTTGAGAAGGTGAGTTTCTTTTTTTTAGTATGCTGTGTTTTATCTTTTTTTGTTGGTGTGTAAAGCAAACAGTCATTAAATTAGAGGATATGAACTCAGGATATAAAGGAAATTACTCACAGATAGCATTTTAAATCAAAGCAAAAGCTTGGAAAAGTAATATGGAGACAGTGATAATGTTTTTATATTGATTTGTTTTATCAAGTATCTAATAATATTAATATTGTTTTAACATGTAAACTCACAGTAAGTATCTAAGACTCTTTGTTGCAGACAGTGACACAGCCTTTACACAACGGGGGACGTGACGAATAAAAACACGAAAATGCAAAATACTCACCTGCGAATATTTCGCATCAAAACTATTCATACGGGCAGCGATGCAATTTACAACAGTTGCGACACTTATTCAATAAAAGGTTCAAATAGATTTGTGCAGGCAGAGGTCAAAAACCAGGATCCTATTGACCCAAAGCAACGTCTGGCAGTTTGTCTGAGGTAAATTGTTGCAAAGCCTAAACTACTGTAAACTATTTTAGTTTCCTTTTAAAAAAGTGTTCAAAATGAGTGAATTTGCGTCTACTAAATAGTTACACAGTATATATATGTCATGGGCTTTTATTGTGAAAGGTAAAAACAGTAGTGGATTTGGTAAGCCTTTGTCAAGGTTGAAAGGAGTAATAAAGTTTGCCTTCTTGGTTCGGACTACGGAGCCTCCGTGTTGTTGTACATTATAGTGTACGTATTGAATATGTCCATTCCACACAACATGATTGGTTGATGCCTTTATTCGCGGTGCGAAAGCTCAGAAAAATCTACCCTTTTTCGTTTCATAATATTCGCGTTCTGTGTGAAAGTACTCATGACAAAAACAACAGTTCGGAAAAATATATATTGACGTGCAAATTAATCAAACGAAAAAACGCCCCCAGTGTGTAAACGCCTTCAGATTGCACAAAAAGTAGTGCTATGGTGTTGGATGTTAAAGAGACTGTGATAAATGCAAATGCAGATCCCACTGTTCTGATAATTAAAAAAAAAAAATTAAACTTCTTTTACTCAGATTTTATGCATATGGCGGTGTGTTCTCTATTCTACGTCAGTTTTCCTAAAATTAGATTTTAAATATCGCAATATATCACAATATATTGAATCATAACCCCTCTATCGTGATATGAATCATATCGCCAGATTCTTGCCAATACACAGCCGTAGTAGTTTGGTTATTTTATATACCTCCACATGGCTCTGTCACATATTGTTTATTTATATCTCACCACAGGTGCGCAAAGCCTTGCGAAGTACAGAGGCCTACGACAACTTCCTGCGGTGTCTGGTCATCTTTAATCAGGAGGTGATCTCCAGGGCAGAACTAGTGCAGCTGGTGCTGCCCTTTTTAGGGTGAGTCTCACCTGGAAAATTACATAAATGTTTTTTTTTCACAGTACACTGTATATGTATATGTATATGTATATGTATATGTATATGTATATGTGTGTATATATATATATATATATATATATATATATATATATATATATATATATCATACATATGTTTTTCACTTAATTATTTTATACAGAAAATTCCCCGAGCTGTTCAACTGGTTTAAAAACTTCTTGGGATATCGGGAAATGTCCCACATCGAACCGTACCCTAAGGAACGGGCCACCGAGGGCATCGCCATGGAGATTGATTATGCTTCCTGTAAGAGGCTAGGCTCCAGTTACAGAGCTCTGCCCAAAAGCTACCAACAGCCCAAGTGCACCGGCAGGACTCCACTTTGTAAAGAGGTGAGAGCAAGTTAGATTTGGAAAATGTCATAAACTACGTTTAGTTAAACTACGTTAAAGTTTTTTCTTTTAAAGCCTGACAAGTTTTCCGATTGCTGAAACTTCAGCTGTCTTATCTTGATCCAGTCAAGAACACAAAAATATGTAAATGTGGACAGATTGGATGTATTAAAAAGATGAGATAAGAGCGTGGACCTTTTTAAAGATGACACAGTGTTTGCTTCTTGCGGTGTCCAGGTCTTAAACGACACCTGGGTCTCCTTCCCCTCCTGGTCTGAGGACTCCACGTTTGTCAGCTCCAAGAAGACTCAGTACGAGGAGCATATCTACAGATGTGAGGACGAACGCTTTGAGGTGAGCAGGAACATTAAACATTGATGACTTGTCTGTCGATGTCACCACGGGTGAAATATAGCTGTTACATTTTCTTCTTCCAGGATGTCTTTTTTTCTCGTCTTTGTCTTTGAACAAATACTTTTGAATTACTACAGTGAAACTGCTCAGTGGCGAACAGTGGAAGATGAAAATATGACACAGTATGAATTTTTGAATTAAAGATAAAGGGCATGCACACCAGGGTTATTATAGTAAAACAAAAATAAACGGTGAAAAATATTTTTAGTAAACTGAAACCAAATAAGAACTATATCCTTTAAGAAAAATTAAAACTAATATTGCCTGGTTAAAAAACGAATAAAAATGAACCACAGAAATTGAACGGACCGGACCTTCCAGTAGATGGCACTATGCCGCAATCGCTTCACATCGGACACTAAAGTAGCGCGAAGATTAAACATTAAACATTATGGCCATTCCTACATAGTTCTCCAACCATGTATTTTGTATGTATATATGTAGCTACTTCTGAGACATTATAGCTGGCCCTAACAAAGACAAACTAAAACTACTGTAAAACTAAATATAGAAAAAATAAACTAAACCTTTCTGAAAAACTGAAACTAAACTAAAACTTGCAAACACACTCTGAAAACTAACTAAAGCTAAACAAATGAAATCGAAAAGTCAAAACTAAAATAAAATAATTGAAAATTCAAAACTATTATAACCTTGGTGCACACACGGAAATGGGTATTAAAACCGCTGTGTTTTTTTTTCACCCACAGTTGGATGTCGTACTGGAGACCAACCTGGCGACCATCAGAGCCCTGGAGACGGTACAGCGGAAGTTGTCCCGCATGTCAGCGGAGGAGCAGGCCAAGTTCCGCTTGGACAACACGCTGGGCGGCTCCTCGGAGGTCGTACACCGCAAAGCCATCCAGAGGATATACGGAGACAAGGCGCCCGACATCATCGATGGCCTGAAGAAAAACCCCGCCGTTTCTGTCCCCATCGTGTTAAAGAGGTGGGAGACGAACAAACTCCTGAATTATATATTTTCTTAAATTACCTTTTTAATTAGCCGATTTGTGTATTTGGAACAAAATCAGTTTTTAGCTGAGAGATTGTTCTTTTACCAGAGTTCTGTCTTGTAGTTTTGAATATGATGAAGACTAAGTAAGGTGCACATACGCAAACATAAACATGTGTGATTCACCAGCTCTTTGTTTACATAGTGCAGTAAATGTGTGTCCTGCAGCTTCTTTTGGGGCTAGACTGAAGTTATGAACTAGAGCTTATAAAGCCACTAATCCACACAGGGGAAGAAAAGCCAATATGATGTTGGAGTAGTGGATTTAAAAATGGCTCTTGAGATTTAACGTGTGCTTTTATTGACTACATGTTCCATTGCTGCGAAAGGATTTGAAAATAAGACTAACAGTATTTTGATTTAGTACTCCTGCCTGAAATGCATAATGTTGCAGCAGATGTTTGAGTCTTGAGATGATGTGAAGTGATAAAAGCTCTGACACCTTTGCTGTAGTTTGAGTGTGAAAGTGTCAGACTTTAGTTTAAAATATTAATTCAGATTGTGTGTGAAAGTTACTTGACTTTGCCTTCTCCTCTAACCAGATTAAAGACCAAGGAGGAAGAGTGGCGGGAAGCCCAACGAGGCTTCAACAAGATCTGGAGGGACCAGAACGAGAAGTATTACCTCAAGTCTCTCGACCATCAAGGCATCAACTTCAAACAGAATGACACCAAAGTGCTTCGGTCCAAGTCCCTGCTGAATGAAATCGAAAGCATTTATGATGAGGTGAGTTTCTTTCTTCTGTACCTCAGTGCAGCACTAGAACACGAAATACGGAATAAAACCTGAATTTACCAAATGCCATGATTAGCTATTTGTTTTAATGTAATGTTTTATATAACATAGATTGCTTTAGAGCTGCGACAATTGATTAGTCGATCAACAGAAAAATAATCGTCAACTATTTTGATAATCGATTAATCATTAAATCATATTCTTTGCATCCAAATTGCTGACATTTAATTTTTCTTGCTCTGCAGCGCCAGGAGCAGGCGTCTGAGGAGAACGCCACTCCACCGACAGGCCCCCACCTGACGCTGGCGTACGAGGACAGCCAGATCCTGGAGGACGCAGCGGCGCTCATCATCCACCATGTCAGGCGGCAGACCGGCATTCAGAAGGAAGACAAATACAAGATCAAGCAGATCATCTACCACTTCATCCCCGACATGCTGTTCTCCCAGCGGGGCGAGCTCTCCGACGTAGAGGAGGAGGAGGAGGAAGAGGAGATGGATCTGGAGGAAGGCGCCTCCAAAAAGCACAACGGCGTCCCCGGCAGCGGGAGCCCCTCCAAGTCCAAGCTGCTGTTCGGCAACACGGCGGCGCAGAAGCTGCGCGGATCTGACGACGCCTACAACCTCTTCTACGTCAACAACAACTGGTACATCTTCCTGCGATTACACCAGACGTTGTGCTCGCGTCTGCTGCGGCTCTACGGGCAGGCGGAGCGGCAGATCGAAGAAGAGGTCAGAGAACGGGACTGGGAGAGGGAAGTCCTGGGACTGAAGAAGGAGAAGAACGATAATCCAGCCATCCAGCTGAGACTGAAGGAGCCCAGTGAGTAACAACATGTTTATATTCTTAAAGCCCCAAAATTGAAAATACATATTTTTCCTCTTACCTGTAGTGCTATTTATCAATCTAGATTGTTTTGGTGTGAGTTGCACATTGTTGGAGATAACACCCGAAGAGACGACTGCCTTCTCTTGAATATAACTGAATTAGATGGCACAAAAATACATTTGAAAAACTCAACAGCAACGTCTCTTTCCAGAAATCAAGATAATCCACAGACCTTGTTGTTGTTTCACGTAGGAACTATTTTCTTTCTACCGAACTACACTCGCCAACCGTTTCACCACGCCGAAGGAAGCGGGCATCTATACTCGATACCACTAGCTCACCTAGCACCACTGGTGATATGGTTGGTTCCTACATTAAACTGCTCACAACAAGGTCTGTGGATTATCTTGTAGCCGGGTCATGATTTCTGAAGAGAGACGTTGCTGTTGAGTTTTTTGTGCCATGTAGTTCAGTTATATTCAAGAGAAGGCAGTAGTCTCTACGGCTGATATCGGCAACACTGTGCAACTCACACCAAAACAATCTAGATTAATAAATAGCACTACGGGTAAGAGGAAAAAATATGCATTTTTGATTTTGGGGTAAACTGTCCCTTTAATTAAACCATACTGTATTGCTTTTGTTTGCTTTTCCTTTTGACGACAGAGCATAAATCCTCTGTTTTCATTGTCCTTTGGGCCGCATTCCTGCTCTCTAACACATAATAATTCCTCTTTTTCCTAGAGAAAAGTATTTTAAAAAATGTTGGCCCTGTTCAGATCTGGTATTAACATGCGTCCTCAGTGATCGGGTCACAAACGGACAGCTCTAAGTACAGGTGTGAATGCGCTCAAGACGCATTGAGATCCTGGTCTGGGCCACATATGGCCGCATTCTTTTAGCGTTGTGTACGCAAATGTGTCCTCTACCGCACTGAAGGACCGACCACTCAACTGACGCCCCGCTGGGATCCACGGGGTCTCACTGCGATCCTCAGGTGAATAGACAGGCAGTCACAAGCGCTTGTCTGTCTCACAGCATGGAAACGACTTCTGTGCTCTACTGTATCCCTGTCAGTTTTCTTTATAGGCTATCGCAACATATTAAAATATATCTTGTGTATTAGGCCTATAGGCTATTTATATTATCAGACCAGGCACGGGACGGGCTTTACTGCCTGCTGTCGGTGTTTGTTACGGTGCTCTGCACAGAGCTGACACCTGCCCGCTCTCTCTCTCTCTCTCTCTCTCTCTCTCATCCCCGGCTCTGTACCCCGCTGTTGCCTGGCAAAGGCTGCGCTGTCCGCGGCACAGAGGTCCCCGGGGACCGCCGTTATACAATAACCTTATGTAGGCTATGTAGAATATCACTACTGACATTTATGTAATATTACGTCACACTGCTGCTGTATTCGTCTTGCGTTTACTACATGTTTATTTGCATATAGAGCGGGAAAGTCAGATCGGATCACAAGACGATCACTCAAGACGCATCTGGAGACGCATTCTAATGCCAGGTGTGAACAGACGTACTTAAAGCTGTCCACTTGTGATCGGATCACCCAAGACGCATGTTAATGCCAGGTCTGAACAGGGCCTCTGTTTCCATTGACGTTTGGGCCGCATTCCTGCACATACGGTTACATAATATATATAATAAAATAATTCCTCTTTTTCCTGGAGAATAGTATTCAAAACATGTTTGTAGGCTTATTGCAAACAATTGACATTTCAAAAGAAGAGGATTGATACTCATAATTAAACAATAACATGAATAAACATAAATTGACAAAAAAGTGAATAAAGAAAACTAAAAGTGGATGAAAATGTAAAAATCTTATTATATATTGAACCAGGGAATCTTTCAGATTTAGAAAGTTAAACTTCTGCCAAAATGAGCACCGCTTGCCAAAGATGATTGATTTGAAATGCCGCCAGTCTGTCTGTCATGTGCGGATCCACTCGGCCATCTGATTTATTTTTATAATATTTCTCTATTTTCTCTAGTGGACATCGAGGTGGAAGATTACTACTCAGCCTTCTTGGAGATGGTCAGGAATTTGCTGGATGGAAACATGGAGGCTTCTCAGTACGAAGACTCGCTGAGGGAAATGTTCACCATCCACGCTTACACCGCCTTCACAATGGACAAGCTCATCCAGAGCATCGTCCGGCAGGTAAGCAGCTGTTTGTTCTCTCGCCTGTTTGTTTCATGCGTCGTTTGGCGGTCACCTTAAGCCTCCGTTAGCACCGTGAAAATAATTCTGACACTTTCAAATAGTTGTTTTCCACTTAAAAACAATTCCTTCTCTCCATCCAGCTCCAGCACATCGTGAGTGATGAGATCTGTGTCCAAGTGACGGACCTGTACCTCTCGGAGAGCGCTAACGGCGCCAGCGGAGGAACCATGTCCACCCAGTCCTCACGGAGCTCTGCGGAGGCCATGTACCAGCGGAAAGCCGAGCAGCTCATGTCTGATGAGAACTGCTTCAAGGTAAATACATGACCTTGCTGGGGAGGTGATGCAATTGTATTATGGGAGATGAAATATTGTGCAGAAGTTTTTGAAAATATGGAAATTAGTTCAATTAAAGTTCATTTAAGGAGAAGTGGTAATTTTCCACAAGGCTGCAGAGTGCTAAGTGGTTGCTTTAATTAATCCAGATATGGAAATTTGTTTGCTGCAGAGAGGAACATCCCACCCATACCTACCGAGAGGATTTCTCGTATTTATTTAAATTCTGTTCTCTGGTGTGTTCACAACCAATAAATCTTTTATTGTAACAAATTAAAACTTGAAATAAAAGCAGTGCTGTGCATAGTACTCATTTAGGAGTCCTTTTGGCAGCTAAAGCATCTAAAATGAGGTTGAAAAAATTTACAAATCAGCCGGCCCGTTAAACATGAATATGTTGTCTGCAGCTTACCAATTATTAAATTATGATATTATTTTTTAAAGTTATACTGACAATGTGTAAAAGAAGCTGCCACCCACAAGCAAATTTGCACTTTGAAAGCTTCATTGTACTGTTGATAGCCGGCTCGGTTCACACAAGTTTATCCAGTTTTGTCAAAAAAGAAATTACAGATCTGTTGTTGAAAACTATGACTTAAAGCGTAATCACCTTGCGATGACAGTTTTTTTACAAAAAGATAGTTATGTGTTAGATGGAAAAGTGAAGTGAGAGGCTTTCCATAAAATACGGCTTGCAATATGTATGTTTTTCTGTTTTTTTTAATTATCTTTTTTCTTTAAGGGCGCTTTCACCAGCCTTAGTCCGTTTGGTTAGTCCGAATCAGAGTGAAATTAATACTTTTGTTTTGTTTTCTATTTAGTCTGGTTCAGTTTCACAAATTAAAGCGGACCAATTAAAAAATAAAAGTATTGTAAATTTGCAGAGGGGCGTGTACGAAGGAGCGAATTTATGTTTTTCGCCTCAAGAGCTGCCACTTATATGCAGGGAATCGCGGGCTTTGATATATTGTCACCGTCAAAGTTTCTTCACTTTGACTCGGCACTGATCTATTGTGCTCACGAATCCCCTCTCCAGTTTATCTCCACTGACTTTATAAACGTCACTATTTTTGTGGACTTTATTTAGCACATTCTGTATTTTCTCTTCGGCCCAGATGTCAAGTAAACATCGGACTTCTGCAGAAGTCCAGGTCCGTCCTCTCCCTCTCATGTTAACCTGTCGTTTACCTGCGTCCATCTCAACAAATGCCCGCACAGGCAGCCTGCGTTTTGGTTGGTTGGTCGATTGTTTTGGTCCGGACTAGAGTACGATTACTGTGCTCACTAGCGACCAAATTAACTGCACCAGATTTCAATTAAAACAGACTAAATGTTGGCTTGCGAAAGCGCCCTGAGTTGTTTTTTATCTTTGCATGTTCACATTTATTTAACACTTAGAAGAAGATTGAGTCCAAGAAGTGATTTCGGATTCCAACCTAAGATGTTGATGCTGCAGCTACCTGGTTTGCACCTCAGCCCTCTGAGCTCTTACGACATCCTGGCTGTTTTTAAATCTCTCACACTGAATTAATTTAGCTTCACACTTGCTTTGTGTCTGTCACTTCCTCAGGTGATGTTTTCGAGGAACAGAGGGCAGGTGCAGCTCACGGTGGAGCTGCTCGACACAGAGGAGGACAACTCAGACGAGCCCATGGAGAATGAGGTGAGAAACTGTTAAAGCCACCTGTCGGTTTTAATATTTCCCTTTTGTCTATTTTACAAACCAGTTTGGGTTTTTAAAGCAAATAGAGTCTCTGTGATGGCTGGAAAAAACTGCTAAAATTAGGAGGACTTGGGACCATGATATTTGGAATTTGACTTGTCTTATATTCCCACTCTGATGATTAGTGGCAGTGAATGATTCTCATTTGGCTGCTTATGTCACAATCAGTAATATATGTGCGTATTATCTTCATATTATTTAAGGAAGCTAAGTACCCAGTGAATAAATGCAAATAAAAGTTGTTTTTACATTCTGTCTAGTAAGAGGGTCCACTTTTCCAGCTGGAGTGGAAAAACTAGTAAGGACCTATTGCCAACCTTTTGGTAATACTGGTGTTAGTAGTGGTGTTAATGTACCCGATTTGTGTCTCAATTTCGCGTTATACTTGTCCTTTGTTTGCAGCGTTGGTCTGATTATGTTGGACGCTACTTAAACCCAGATTCCACCACACCTGAGTTGAGGGAGCACCTCGCTCAGAAGCCAGTTTTTCTTCCCAGGTGAGTCGTCACATCAGGTCATTTTGTTTTTGTCAAATTTGAAAATCACGTTTTGAATTGTGAATGCAGTTTTATTTCTTTTGACTCAGAGAAAATAGGGTGATGTTAATGGTAAGGATTTTTCTTTTACTGCATAACATCAGAGTATCTTTGGTCAGTAAACTGAACACATCTCCTGCTACGAAAGTCAAGTCGAACATGAGTCCTTTTGATTAAATTAACTCCAATCGATTTGTTCTGACACATTTCCCGCTGGGGCTCATTAGTCACTCTCATCACGTTCGTCTCTGCACTCGTAAACCAGGAATCTGAGACGGATCAGGAAGTACCAGAAGGGTCGAGAGCAGCTGGACAAAGAGGCCTGCGAGGGAGGCAAGAAGTCCCTGGAAAAGGAGAAAATGGAGTGCATGTTCAAAATCAACTCTTACAAGATGGTGTACGTCTTCAAGTCTGAGGATTACATGTACAGACGCACTGCCCTGCTGCGAGCTCACCAGGTATTCACTTCTTTTTCCTGCTACTATTACCTGCTGGCACCTCACTGACCTCCAAATGACATTAGTCCGTTACTCTGCCTAATGGATTTCTCCTTTACTGTGTTTAAGGTGTAGGGGGAGCAGTGAGGGTGTTATATCTCTAATCTAAACTAATCTAGTATTTGAATGTAACATTAAGCAGTTTAGCAGGCTGTTTCAGAGTTCCTTATTAGCTGTTTAAGCTGTCAAAGCATTTAATTGTACCTTTTAAGCAGTGGTGACGTATGGAGGTGGAAATTACAGTTCGCTTTGCTAATTACAATAATTTCCTTCAGTTTGAAGAATTGAAGACTGACTGTCTTCTAGGGCTGTGCTGGATAGTTCGAAGCTTCATTCACAACGTTGACATTCAAATTCTAAATCAACATTTGAATGCTGTGCAGCTTCTTCTTTTTTTGCATGTCTATTTATTCTGTTTAAACTTGGTGCACAGTCTTGCACAGTTGCAGATAAAGATTAGGATAGATTATACTATTTGTAGAATTGGATTCCTGTGATGGATGCATAGGATTGTTTCCAACTCCAGACCGTTGTAAAGTCCAAATGTAGTGAAAAAAGAGAGATGTAATCATTTCCAAAATTTACAACATGTATTTATCTAAAGAAATGTTCTGCGTCAATCCAGATTTGTTGGCGTTTAGCCTTTCAAAGACAACATTTTCACTGCGATCGAAAAACTGTTTGCTCTCCCGCTTGCTGCACATAAAGGGAGGCACGCACCTGTATTAACGGGGTGGTCTAGCAGCAATCTAACAGCATCATATATTCAATTGATATAACCACAATAATAAAAAATCTTTTTTTTTTAGGGACATACATTCAAAGCTTCATTCAAAAGCCTCAATAGAAGCTTTGAATGTAAAAAAAAATGGCATTTGGTACAACCCTAGTGTCTTCAGTTCAGTCTGACTGTTGCCTGTTTAAACTGTTTAGTTAAAGGAATAGTTTGACATTCTGGGAAATTCGCTTTCTTGCCGAGAGTTAGATGAGAAGATTGATATCGCTGACAGCCGGTTAGCTTAGCTTAGCATAAAGACGGAAAATGGGTAAATAGCCACCTTCAACTCTATCCAAAGGTGGCCGTTTACTGTATAGATGTGAGAGTAATGTCAATCTTTTTTATCAAATTTTGGCAGTTTTCCCCAAAATGTCAGACTATTCCTTTAAGTTCAGTACAAACTAGGCCTACACAAGCACAGTTCATAGGGCTAATAGCCTTATAGAGGCACGTAACATACTTTTTTTTAATCATGGCATATCTGACAGTTGAATGTTGGGGCTTTCAGTCACCAGTGAGGGGAGCTCTAATGCAAAAAGCCTCTCACAATGACACTGATGATTCAGTCCATTCAGTTTAGCTTGAGAATTCAGTGTTGAGGATTTGTTCTGTCTTGTACTAATCATGAATGAATGAATGAATGAATGAAAGACTTTATTTCGAACATAAAAAATAAATAAAAACAGATACAAAATAATAACAAACAAAACAAGAGTAATAGTGTCCGAAAAGGAGTAGGTGGAAGTAAAACTTATATTTCCCTACCCCTTTCTCACTTCTCCTCTAACAACTCATATATCATAGAATGATAGAATGATAATATAATATAATATATAAACTATCCCAGATTTATTTACATCCCAAATTATATATATGAACAGCATCCCAAGTTTATTTACAACCCGCATATCCATCCGGAGTTAAAAAGTAGATATAAACCAACCCATAACGCATCCCTTATCACAACTCTTCCTCAACCATATACCTCCCAAAAATAGCTTTTTTGTATAGCTTTTTAAAGTGATTTATATTTGTGCTCCTCTTCAACCCATCACTTAACCCGTTCCACAAATCCACCCCACAGACTGAAATACACATACTCTTCTTTGTTGTACGAACACAATGCTTTTTAAAATTCAATTTTCCTCTTAAATTATAACCCCCCTCCCTGTCACAAAACATTTTTTCTAATCTCTAATCACTTTAAGAATCACATCTGTAAATGTCTCTGTCTACCCTTCCTCTTCACCCAGGCTTTTGGTCATCAATAACCTCAGTTATCTTTGCTTTTGTCTGTACTAGTGTTGGGTTGCTTTGTTTTGTTTCTCTCCCTACCTCCATGTAAAGTGTCCTTGGGTTTCTTGAAAGGTGCTATGTACATAAATGCAAGTCATTGTTATTTTTTTTACCCACTGAGTATCATAACAACATCCCGTTTTTTCCTCAGTCACACGAGAGGGTGAGCACGCGGCTGCACAAACGCTTCCAGGCCTGGGTGGACGTGTGGGCCAAGGAGCACGTCACCCGCGACATGAACGCCGAGACCAATAAGTGGCTGATGGGCAAAGCGCGTGAAGGCCTATTACCCTGCACCACCAGCTGCCACCCAGAGATCCTTCACTTTGTGAACATCAACAAGTACCGCGTCAAATACGGCCCGCCCAGCAAGGCGCCGTAGCCGAGGGGAAACGGGAGAGAGAGAGACTGATTTCTGGGGGGGTGTTGGGTCTGAAGTCAAACAGGTCAGGAGTAGAGGTAGGACGAGGGCTTATTAATGTGTTTTTAAGTTTGACATGGGAGCACAATTAAGCTAGCTACCGTGTACGTTGCACCCGGGGCGGCGGGATTACTGATTTTACCAGCGTTTTTAGCTGGGCCCATTTTTTCGCAGGGCCTTTTGGTGCCAAAACTTAGGAATCGTCACGATCCAGTGAAGCTCTTACCAGCACTCGGAGCCACTTCTCAAACTCCCCTGAGCCTTTTCTATGGGGCTTAGCGGCGTAAACGGCGAGCCTGCGAGAGATAGAGTGGTGCTTTTTGTACTTTATCACAACTGAGCTTCGGTTTTAGATTTTTCGACTGACCCATTTTGTCTGAAGCCATCAGAGGAAGAGCTCTTATCGGAACGAATCATACAGGGATTTCTTTATGATAGTGTTATCCTACAGTATCCATGGAAAACAATATGGTGGACAAGTGCACTTATTTAGAAAGAGGAAAAACGTTTCAAAAAAGTTTTGTTTCCCAGTTTTGGAGATTTGGAAAGGGAGCACAACGAAGTCTGAGAGATCTGGTTCTGACATTCCTGCGTTAAGGCCAAATCACGATTATGTTCCTACTATAACTAGACGGAAAGAAAGTTTTACATTTCCTTTTCCGAAACACGTGGCAGCATTATTAGAAACTGTGCCTGAGCCCCAAACAGTTTTGTCGGGTTACCGTCAAACAGCACTGTTGCATTTATGTATTAAAAAAAAAAAACTGAAAAAGAAAAAACAATTAGCCTCACAACACTGTTTGGTCTCAGACTGTAAAATTGTATAGCTTGTGAATGTCAGATACTGACATGTATTCCAGTGTATGTGTTGTGTATATATATTATATATAGTTCTATTAACACAAATGATCCTCGCCGCCCTGGACGTCAACCTTTTTAAAACGCCCTCCGCCAATAAACCAGCTTGTACACACACACACACACACACACACACACACTCGTCTCATTGGACTGTCCACATGCCGTTCACGTTGTAAATACACTGTATATAGTCTCAGACTTTTTATGACAGATCTGTGTTGTTGTGCTAGTAATACTTTCCAAGCTTACTGTGGACTTTAGTGATAAATGGCTAAAGTTAGTATGTATATGAAAAAGACAAATGCAAGACCATTTATTACAGTTTTTACCAAAGGGAGTTGATTATAAAAAAATAGCTGTTTTCCCCCCTTTGTGTGTTCCTTTATGTCTTTTCTTTTTAATTTCTGTAGTAAAAAAAAAAAAAAAATGTGGAAAAAGTAGAAATGTATCCAGGTCTTTCAGTTTTTATATATGAGAAATAACTTTTTTTCTTCTGAATGTGACATTTGGTTGGTTAAGAAAAATCACTGCCCCCCCCACCCTCCCTTTTGACAGCTGACACCGTCCGTGGTGATGGTGGGACTCATTTCATTTGTCTTCAGATGAATAGACTCCACAACGGTCTCACCTTGTGATGCACGCTTCCCTCCCTGGATAGATTTCTGCTGCAGACATCACCCCACACCATATTTTTGATAATGGAAGAAGTCTCACGAGCATGTCTTTAGTCCCTTTATTTAGACATTATTTAAAGTAATAATAAAAACGACATTTGTAGCCTACGGAGCCCTTTGTGGAGTTGTTGAGTGATTTTATTTTTTCACACATCAGTCATTCATGTTGCGAGGAAGCCGAAAGAGAACCTTTTTCTGTTTACCTCTTGTCAAAACACACAATAGATATATACAGTAGAGCTGCAACAATTAATCGATTAGTTGTCAACTATTAAATTAACCGCCATCGATTTTGATAATCTGTTTGAGTAAAAAAAAAAGTCAAAATTCTCTGATTCCAGCTTCTTAAATGTGAATATTTTCTGGTTTCTTTACACCTCTATGACAGTAAACTGAATATCTTTGAGTTGTGGACAAAACAAAACATTTGAGGACGTGATCTTGGGCTTTGGGAAACACTGATCGACATTTTTCACCATTTTCTTCACCACCATTTTATAGACCAAACAACTAATCGATTAATCGAGAAAATAATCGACAATGAAAATAATCGTTAGCTGCAGCCCTAATACACAGATTAGTCTTGGTTTTCTTGTCAGATGTAGTTTTTAAATTGTACTTCCTGGTACTTAAGACTACCAGACGCAAACAGGCCTCATTCATATCCAATTAGACATCTAGATTAATTATAGTAAGTAACAGCACACAGAATGAAAGTTCGTAACACACAATACTTGACTTTTAACCATCAGTGTATGGTCACAGTATATTTATTGCATATTGTACTAATTGTGCAAAATCTTTGGAATATTTTCTCCTTCTATGAAATGCTAAAGGCTTAAAAAGGTTAACTTCGGTATTTTTCAGCATGGACCCTATTTTCCCATGTTTTTGTGTCTGAAGCGCTGTAGACGTCAGCTGCTCACGGCTGCAATATGGTGCTATTGGGGCAAGCTGGCAGCGTCATTTATGTCCACTAAAAGTTCTTGTTTGTGCCATGACAGGTTCAGATTGAAGTGTCTGACATTATGGAAAGAGTGGATGTGCTCCTTTTCTTACAGCCGGGGCATATCGTCATTCAAACCCGACAGAATTGTAAATTTCAAAAAATCATCGACTACTTCCCAGTGATTATCGAATAGTATTTTTGCTTGGAATGCACGTCCCTAATTTCCACCGGATCCAGTGACGGAGGACGTCTCAACCATATAGACATTTATACATGTATATATGTCTATGGTCTCAACGCTTTCATTTCCTATGGAAAGCAGGAGAAGCAGTCGCCCAAGTGCATGATGGGAGTGTTGCGGTGAATTGGAGAGGGTCTGTATTTGCATAAAGTTGAAATATCTCAACTTTATGCAAATGAGCCCGTCCAGCGCGACGCATCCGGTTCACGAAACTTGGACCAAGCTGTCAAACTAAGCGAGTAGTTCTAAAATTAAACAAGATTCAGAAGTGGCATGGCCTATGTTCCGCTTAAAATGTTTTCAGAAATATATTTTGGTGGATTGTTTAGACCGGGGGTCAGCAATGTTTACTATCAAAAGAGACATTTTAGGCACAAAAAAAAATAAAATCTGTCTGGAGCCGCAAAACATTTGATCATGGTGATGAAGGTAACACAGTTTATAGTCTAAGTATATAGTATATAAGTCTAAAGCAGTGAGGGCCAAAGTGCAATGTACGACGGAGTAATAGGGCCACATTGAGGGGGGAAAAAATCAGAGATTTCCCAGAATAAAGTCGTAATACTACGAGAAAAAGTCGTAATATTACGAGAATAAAGTCATATCTTTACAAGAAAAAAGTCATAATATTACGAGAATTAAGTAATAACTTTACGAGGAAAAAAAGTCTTAATATTATGAGAATAAAGTAATAACTTTACGAGAAAAAAGAAAATACCACGTAAAATTACTACTTTATAATATTATGACTTTATTCTCATAATATTACAACTTTTTTCATCAATGTGGCCCTAATACTCCGTCGTACCATAGACCTACAACAATGATAAATAAAAATGAAAATATAAACAAAAAACAGTTATTCATTTCCATTATTTTTTTTTAAAAATCCACAGGGAGCCACTGGAGAGGAGCTAAAGAGCCGCATGTGGCTCCGGAGCCTCAGGTTGCAGACCCCCTGGTTTAGACAGAGTAACTCGCTCAAAGAGAAGTCTCGTTCTGAAATCTCGCGAGGTGACGTGGTACCGGAAGACGACGGTTGAATAGTGGTATTAACAAACCGTGGTGGAAACGGAAACGCGAGTGCCAGCCAGGCAGAGTTTGTTGTGTTGGAGTACAGAAAGCGTAGCTTAGTGTTAGCTAAAAGATTTTCAATGTAATGGCTGAATATTTAGAGGATTTTGACAATGAGGAAGAAGTCTTTGAATTGAATGGTCGCCCATGTTTGAGCCAGAGTTTACAATGATATTCAGATTTAACAACAAGACTTCTCTTTGAGCGGGACATGGACATAATAACAAACAAACCGGATCAAGCGAAAGGTAAGAAAGACGTTTTATTTCCCTGTATATAGACTGTGTATTGGTAGCTAACAATGTCACTATGTCTAGCTGCAGAGCCCGTTAGCAGGAAAATGCGTAGAAATGCCAGGATAATGCGCAAGCTGTTTAGCGTGCAATAAGTACGCCTTTCTTGATTTCCGCGCGTCTTTTGCATGCCATGTATCCTGTACTGACTGCAATGTAAATGCATCCGTGTATAAATACTACGGTAATAGTTATGTGATGTGGTATAAAAACCAAGAAAGACGTTTGTCACGTGAGTATTGTTGACGCTTGTGACATGTTTTCCGTAGTTTACTTACTTATTTTAAGCCCAACCATGACGTTTTCCCTAACCCTAACTAAGTGGTTTTCGTGCCTGGACCTAAGTTAGTGGATTTTTTTTTTTTTTTTGCCTAAACCTAACTGCAGACATTTGCGTGACGTACAAAAGTGAAAAGCAGCGTACAAATGACACGCTAAAATGCGTCCTCATGACACGTGGAATGTGCGTGTAATGTCGTGGTATTTATATCCCGTGAGACCGTGTTGAGCTGCAGTAGCTACGTTTCATATTAAGTGTTGAGTTAAGCCAGAACTAAAATTAGTGAATCATTTCTAATTGGAAAATTCATCCATCCATTTTCAGCCACTTCCTTCAGATCCAGGTTACATTAATTGGGTTAATTATATCACTAGGAATTCTTATTATTAAGTATTATAATAATTGCTATATATACTGCTGGGAAGTACTGAAAATATGTGATATAATAATGAATAATGCTAGGCCATGCTGTCCCATGATTTTTCATTATACTTTCTGTATGACAGTGAAGTCATTAAATTATGTTCTATCTGGTTTTAAAAAGGTCTTAAATTTAACTTGGTGAACACTGCGGAAACATTGATTTAACTTCCAATCTGCTAATGTAGAGAGACGGGATTTTAAAAAAGCAGTTTTGAACATGCATGAGCACCTCCCATCAAATTTACCCAATGCGGGACTAATAAAGGAATATCTTATTTTAGGAATATCTTATGTGTTCCCTTCAGATCCTGCAGAGGGCGTCCTCGAACTGTCCTCCAACATAAAGAGCTCCTTGCATTGTACACATACAGTATTGTTTTTTTACATGGGTGAATGTTAAGCTTCCTTGGAGATGAATGGAAGACACGTAATGATGTCATTTCATCACAGCTTTATAATCTTAATTTACAGGCTGATTAGTTATGTGTGTATATGTAAAGTATATCTCCGGTTTCTTCCCTCCATGATTATTGGATCAGTGACAGTTTTCGACACACCAGAAGCAGTAAACTCCAGACAGTAGTTGGCCATTAACATCAGCATTGATACTAATTTCTATTTTCATTAATGATTTCATATGTATTTATTTATTCTATTGTTTCGTCTATAAAATGTGAAAACTTCCGTTACACATTACCAAGATAATAGCTTTTGTTGGACAACCAACCGTCCAAATTCCAAAAATATTAATTTGAATTAAATTAAACAGAGAAAACCCAACAGATCAACACATTTAAAAAGCAGAAACCAGTGATTGTTTGACACGTTTGCTTGGAAATCAACAAATTATTGAATTGACTCTGGCAATCATTTTAACAAAAAATGATACTTAAGATTTTTCACTTAGATTTCAATGCTGACTTTTGAAAAGTTTTTCTACAACTGTGATGGCTGATCAGTGAACTCCTATCTCCCTATAGCTACGAGACTTTAACATAACAGTAAAATATCCCCTCAGTAGTTTCACATTTGAATTTTCTTTTTCTCCATGACCCAATAATGCAAATAAAAACACATTTCACTTATTCAGAAACTGGCAAAAGTCCATTTTGGGTAACACTGTGGGATGTAAATGCAGAACCATTAAAGGCTCTGAAAAGAGAGTCAATCAAACTATATATACTTTAATATGATCAAAACGTTTGGTAGGAGGAAAACAACCCCCCCTCTCACTCCTTATTTTTAAACTATAAGACATATTTTCTAGGGCTGCCCCCTCCTCGTCGATTAGTCGACTAATCGGTCGTTCTGGTCTTAGTCGACTAAGATTTCTTTAGTCGATTAGTCGTTTTTTAATGCTTTTTTCATGGTGAATGACTTAATTCCAAAAAACGTATGAGCACATCTCTGGTAAAACAAGATTTAAAGTGGTGCTTCTGTGTGATTCTTTGTGGAGAAACTCTGTCGATTAAATCAACCAATCGATTAGTCGACAAAATCGAATGAATGTTAGTCGACCAAGAATTTCTTTGGTCAAGGACAGACCTAATAATATTTTCAAATCTGATTTCTCACAGGTTATTAGTGACCTAAGAGATGAGACTTGGCAGTTGAGAGAGACGGGGCAGACATCTCTTGGCAGCTTTGTGTGAGATTCAGATCTGATGGTGGGGGGGGACAATCTGCTCTGTGATGCAAAAAGTGAGGTCCACTGGGAAACTGGCCCAGCGCCAGTCAGGCCTCTATGGGTGGTCCCACATACTGTACGGCGAGAGCAGAGAGAAGTGAGACTGAACATGTCCCCAAACCCAAACTTCACCTCCCTCACAGTACCTGCAGCTTTCAGCCCCTTAACAAAACACTCAAAGACACACAGACACACACAAACACACACACCCTTTACCCACTTGGCCGTCATGGTGCTGAGGCCCTGACGAGGAGTGAGGCCGACACATGCCAGCAGAGCCCTCCATGCCTCCCACTGGCAGCGCTAACAATGAGTTTCCTCAAAGGCAGCACCGGCTGAGGGGGAGTTTTTTTTTTTTTTTCCTCACCAAAGCTCTTCTGCGTGATTTCTTCCTTGGAGTGCACACTCCTGAACTTTCAACAGCTTTCAGCTCCCTAATGTCGGGCACTTCCGCAACTTCTGACTCGGAGAGCAGAGCTATTGTCACAACTACAGAGCTGGTATTGTCCCTCGAGCTTGGAGGCCTTGGCACTCACAATGCAGAGCAATTAGCTCACTGAGAGTGACTACGTAGATTTCTGCTCTTTATTCTTGCATGTGGGGAGGAAGTTTTTTTAGGGTTTTTTTACAGTGTTTGCTGTAAACTCAACAGGCGCTTTCACTCTTTTACATCTGAATACTTGTCCTGTACTTCTCATAGACAATCTTGGCAACCATGACAAGGCAGCATTTGGATGATGTCAGGTTTTCACTCTGTGTGCACAAGGCATCACTAGCGCTGCTAAATAAGGGCAGATTATCCAAAACTATGAAGTATTTTTGGAATAAGGTTTGAAGACTGGCGGATTAGAAGAATAAGAAGCATGAATTGGAGCAGCTATAAATAACATAAAGCACTCGTCCTTTTTTTTCTTCTCACAACTCATCTGTCTCGCGACTTCATGGGTGATTTCTATACCCGCTGCATCCAGAGGCAGATTTCATCTATATGAGAGGATCTGTTTTCTGTATGGTGCTGGATGCACAGCCCAGCTGAGATGTCTCTGCGTTTACAGGCTGATTTGTCTTGATGATGAGAAACCCTGCAGGCTCCTCTCCTCCTATAAAAGGATTAGTGAAGTCTGGCACTCTTACATAACCGCTGCAAGCTCCTGTGCTGAACAGTCGAGTTTACATGCTCAGTTCCAGCAACTTCAGCAGGCCAGAAAAAAACCTCCTCCAACTATTTTAACCTTTTAATGGCCATTTTAAGCGCAGAGGTGTCGAACACAAGAATATCACTTAGTCCGTCGTGGTCTGGATGGATATCTTGTGTTCTTATGTCTTTAATTAGCTAGGTTGTAGCTGTGTTAGTGTTGTGGCTCAAGAGATGAAAATTATGCTGTCTGTCAGTCGGTTCCCTAGACTGTATATAAGAAGTGGACGTAGTCCATGTGACGTCACCCACTGGTTTGTGGGCTATCGTTTTAAAGCCTTGAGTTCGGCATTTTGGCCGTCGCCATCTTATGTTTTTGAGGAAGTGCCTTAAACTTGCATTCTTTCTATTAGCCAGCAGGGGGCGACTCCTCTGGTTGCAAAAAGAAGTCTGATTGTAAAGAAGTCTATGAGAAAATAACCCTACTTCTCACTTGATTTATTACCTCAGTAAACATTGTAAACATGAGTTTATAGTCTCAATTGCTAGTTTCAAGTCTTCTTCAATACAGCATGATGTTCATTTAGTAAATTATGGTCCCATTTAGAGTCAAATAGACCATAAAGCAGGGGATGCTTTAGGGCGTGGCTACCTTGTGATTGACAGGTCGCTACCACGGAGTTGTCCGTGTTTTCAACTTAGAACTTTAACCCTTTCACAGTGTGTTTTCTGTTCATCAAAGTTAATTATAACCTTTTTGGTCGCCTGAAAATGTCTTATTCAGCGTTCGGTTGTACTTAGCGCCACCCTTTCGTGTCATTTCTGGTTGCAAAAGACCAACATGGTGATGGCCAAAACCAAGATGGTGACGGCCAAAATGCAGAGGCTTCAAAACAGCAGTCCACAAACCAATCGGTGACTTCACATTGATTCATTGATTATCGATTATACGTCCACTGCTTATATACAGTATACAGTCTTTGATGATATCATGGATGAAATGTGATCCCGCGATTCTCGCATGATTGGCGGTTCGATCCCCGGCTCCTCCAGTCCACATATTGAAGTGTCCTTGGGCAAGATACTGAGATACTGAACTATTTAGATTAGATCCTGATGGGCAGGTTGGCACCTTGCATGGCAGCCTCTGCTATCAGTGTATGAATGAGTGTGTGAATGAGTGAATGTTTGCATGTGGTGTAAAGCGCTTTGAGTGGTCAGAAGACTACAAAAGCGCTATATAAATGCAAGTCCATTTACCATTTAAGTCCATTAGAAAGTGTGACCCTGTTACCTACTGGTGTTTATATGATCACAGTGGACAGCAGTGGACTAATGGACACTATTTCAGCTTTATTGTTGATGATCAGTATGACTCAGATATGATGATGATTGAATTACTGTCAACTTTGTTTTCTTCTCACATGATGAAATTATTATCTCATAAACATTACCAATTGGGACATGTGTTTTGAATCACATTAAATCACTAACTAATGACTCATATTTAGATTTATTAACAAAGCTGTTTTACTGTGGCTCTGCCCAAATAACTCACATGTAGATCAAAATCACATGTGTTTTTTATATAACAACTGTTATAACAACTTGTGTAGATCATGATCTCATTTGTTCTCACTGTTTGTATAAATGGCAATTATACATTCAGTTTTACATTGCTAAAAATGATGCCTTTTAAAGATAAATTCTGATCCTACATACTTGATCACTTAAGCATTTAATTTACTTAACTCTAGTGGTATCTAATAGTTTTGCTTTTTTTTGTCCAGGTTTTCAGATATCCATCTCTGAGACGTCCGCCTCCACCCAGTACAGTGGAGGTGAATCTAATTATTGGTGCCCAAAGGCGCTATTTCTCTGGTGAGTGTAACAAGGACACACTTTTCTGAAAAGATGATGCTGTTGAGTTTTTCAAATGTAATTTTTCAACGCTTTTAGCACCATAAATGAAATTGTGTCTGCCTCCATTGTATTGTTGTGGCTGCAGAAATATTATAGTCAAAAACCTGAGCACATAAAACCAAACCAACTGCAAAAGAAATTGTGGGTGAATCGAGCCTTAAAAAATGCAGGCTTGTAACATGAAGGTTGGCAGTTTGAATCCTGGGATGGACAGGGAATTTCTGGGTGAGAAAATAAAAAAATTTGCTCCAAAATCCATGATTTGTCTACAAGTTAAAGCATTGAATAGCTATATAGAAGTCAAATAATAAGCAAACATTGACTGTGAAGGATGATGTGAACTTGAATGTGTCTTGACTTAAAAAAAAAAAGGTTAGTTTGGTTGCATCTCTGAAATATAGATTGTCCCTGAATGCACATTCAGCATGCAAAATAAGTAGAAAATGACAAAAAGTAAAGGCAATGAAATGTATAAAAAAATCACCATTCCCTGCTGAAACAAATAGAAACCTGGAAGGAAGCCAGGAAATCGGACTCTTCTTCTTCTTCTTTTTCTTCTTCTTCTTCTTCTTCTTCTTCTTCTTCTTCTTCTTCTTCTTCGACATTTGTGCAGAAAGGTCAGAGTGCTCTGAATATGTGTGCGTCCCCTCCTGAGAAGAGCACTTATTGAGACCTAAGTGTGACTAAATATATCACAAGATGAAAGTCATTGGGGACACCAGAGGCACAAAGCATGCTGGGTAATTTACCCTCCAAACACACACACACATGCAGACACTTGGCTGAATTTGACCTTTTCCTTCCTCCCTTGGTGTTCATATCCAATACATGTACGTTAACGTGCTGCATGTTACACCTTCTACACCAGTGTGGAGGGTTAGTCAGCACCATCTGCCAGGGTTACATACAAGAGCACTCATCTGCATTTTTTCGGCCTCTACTGTATAACTTCAGCAGCGTCATGACAGGCCAAAGCTGTTTTCGTGATCTAGTACCACTTTCTAATAAGATTCTTATAAACCGATTGTAAGTTGTGATTTATGGTTTTATTAGGCTACTGTTTAAAAGCTCATTTAATGCCATTAATTTCTTTAATGCGTTAATTCAACTTGCGATTTTTAGGTTGTAGCGTGCTCAGTTTTAAAGATGCGAAGGAGGTTAAATAATGCTGCAAACTTAAGCTAAATTTTAGCAAGGAAAAACTGGCATGGCCATTTTCAAAGGGTTCCCGTGACCTCTGACCTCAAGATATGTGAATGAAAATGGGTTCTCTGGCAATAGAAATGCTCTCTTTCTCGCATTTAACACCTTTTAATAAAGCCGTTAGTTACAACGCATGCCCTTTCAGTGTGTCACATTTTACACATAGGAAAAGATGTTCTCTTTCTCCGTCATGTCTAGATGGTAACCCACAAGTTTCGAAAACGTGCAAAAACTCTCATGAGACTCCCGTTTCTTGCTCCAGCTGACCTCTTTTTAATGTTGCCGCGTTCCCACATCTCTGCAATTAACTTTGTGCATACTAATGTTATTAGGAGTAAAGGCCCAAAAACTAAGAAAATAAGACCCAGGTTGTTTAAAACTGGAATGCACTAATTAGTCTAAAGTCGTATTTTGCAGGAAACTCAATGGGTCTTTTTCGGCAGCGTCCCAAACTCCGAAACCCACTCAGGTCCTGAGAGGAGCTGAACTGGGACACCAAGTGGAGACGAGGAGGGGAACTTTTGTGTTTTTGTCTTTAGGAAGCGGCGTTGTGCTCCACTGTACTCACAGAGGCTCCACTGTTTGGTGCCCAGAAGAGAGCAGTAAGACAAGCGGAGGGGCCCCTTACCGACAAAATGGAGCATAAACACAACAATCCCTTTATTCGGCTGTGTGGACCTGCCATCTGAACAGCGGCTTGTCATTAAATTAACATCACAGCAGGCGCGCGCCCTGGCCCTTGCTTCCCGGAGCATTGTGGTGCACTCAGGAGGAAACTCATTCTTTCAGGGGATACCAGGTCAAAAAGCAGGGGTGGTATAGACCCGTCCCAGCAGCCTTGGCGTTGAGGAATGGGAACAGTCGCCGCGCCACTGTGTTAGTCCTCGCGAAGGCCGAGTGTTGAAAGGACAACCTTTTAATCCCTGGCAGCCGTGAAGGACAGAGACAGATTTGCTTTTTTGTTTTTGATGTTGTGCCACTTTCTCGCCATATCCACCCCGAGGACAAGACTGTAGTCCACGCCAAGGCCTCTGACCACTGGTGAGGCTGCAACACATTTCACCCCAGCGAGGCTGTGGCTGTGTTGGCCCGGATCATACACTCATGTGTCGTGCACCTGCTCCGGGGAAGTGTCTTGAATAAGTTGCCCAATGGTTTTCCAGTTGAAAGATTTGTATGGTAGCAGTGCACTGCCTGGCTCATGCACTAAAACAATAAATTAGCTACTCAGCAGCACTGAAGCGCTGTTTAAATAAAACAAAATCTAAATTATTTGTCTAGACAGAACCCAGATTTCTAAGAACTTTGTGCAAACCTGTGTGAATGGGTTCATTTCAGCCAGTTCTCTTTGCCTCAAGCTTTTGGCATTAAAAAGCTTTTCTGGCAAAAAAAAAAAACCAACAGCTCACCAGAGGAAGAAAGACAAAGTACTCCTCCTCCAAGCTAATAAAGAGGAAAGTTTAAATATCGGTAGTTGATAATATTGTTTTGTAAAAACGAAACACAAGTGAGCCTCAGGCTCATGAAATACATTTTCTCTCATGAAAGATTGAATAATTTTGAGACATTTATCGAAATGTTTGCAGCTTAGAGTGCAAGTTTTCATCATCCATTCATTTCTTCTGACTTCTTGCCATCTGTCTGTCCGTCCATCCATCCTTCCATTCCCATCAGTATGATGTATGATCAGGGCACCACAGTTCACAACTTTTTCCCCAGCGAATACCTACAGTACAGATCTTCCTGAGGGATTCCCTCACACTTCCGGGTCAGCTTGTATTGTGTACACATAGACTGTATAAAATATGGACGTAGTCTCTGTGCTAATCCCCCGGCTAATCCAAAAATGGGCAAAGAGGTGGATTGTTGGCGGTGGATCGAGGCGGGCCCGTGTGACGCAGCAGAGCAGACAGCTAGCAGCTAGCGACATGTTTGGTGCAACAATAGGTCCCAAGATTTTCTATTTCTATGTTCTCTCCCTCTCGCTTTCCCCATGTTTCATATCATTCTCTACAGTCTGAGGTTAAAAGAAAGGCATTAAAAAAAGAGAAGAAAAACACTTGTATCTTCACTGTAGTATCTGAGCTTTTCACTGTACTGTGGAATGAAATAATGAGCTATTAATCATAACTTATGCAATCAGATAGCAGATGGAGAAAACTGACTTTAAAATGTTTTTCACGTTTTCCATCTTTCCCATCTAACCTTTAAAGCTAGGCTTGGTAATCTTAAGAAACTAGCAAGAGTATGGTAGATTTTATAAATTATCCAACCGAAAAAGTGTTGCCGACTCTTGTCCAATGAAAGTACCAACAGCACTGGCTTCAAAAGTCACTAAATCTAGTGAGAAGAAGAACCCTCACAGCTCGTCCCTTCTGGCCTCCCTCCAAACCCACTCACTTACCAGATTTTTTTTTATTTTGTTTGATTTATTGATTGCTGTTGGGTTGTAGTGAGAATTTCAGCAAATATATCAAAAAATGTTATTGAAGAAGATTACCAACTCTAGCTTTAATTTAGACCTCTCTGCAGTCATCCCACATTCCTAATAATTGCCGTAATAACACCAGCTACAGCTTCCATCATTGCTTCTCTGCCTTTCTATACACTGGACTTTTTTAGTATTTAACATTCTCGTCTCTGTCTGACCACCTTGTCGGTAAAACGAGGGGCAGCACAGACCGCTGGGCAATCAGGTTAGAGAGGCTAGTGAAGCAAAAGAGGTCAGATAGACGAACTGACCACAACGCTTCTGTGTCTGTTCGTTCCAATAACGCTGCCTCCACATGACGGGCCCTGAGGGGGAAAGTCACACGAGGACAACTTTCACAGTTTCTCACCTCTCTTTGAATTCCAAAATACGTCACGCAAAAGTATAACAAATGTCTCCTCGTGCCTCTCTGAATTTAAAACCTACTGCGAAGAATGAAAGCTCTTAATGTTGCCTGCCTCCGTGAATAGTCGAGTCGTGTAAATGTGCAACCGTGGCATTCGTCACGACGGAGCGACAGGGCGCTGCTCGGAAGCTTTTGACTGTATTTGCTCCAGTCTGTCTGGTCTAATCTCGCCGCCACACTCTGTCTTTAATCGTGTTGCCTCAGAACTGTATCAGACACAAAGACGTGTCTCTCGGGAGTGTCTGGGGAGGAATCAGAGCGAGTGACGAATGGCAGCAGGGAGTGGGAGGCTGGAGCATGATGGGATGTGGGGTTTTAAAGGCCGAGGCTCTTTTTAAAGGGGCAGTTTAGGGTTTTTAAGAAGTGTGACTGAGTTCATCAGAAGCTGGGAGTTCTGGCAGGTTACTCCAAACATTGCACCAGTTGTTTTGTTTGATTTCAGTTCATAGAGCTTGTTACAGTGTTTGTATAAAGGTTTCAATATTGTTTTTCACCGTTTCACTATTGTAACTGCTTACAGCCTGATCTATAACTGAGAACACTTTTGTTCCCAAAGACAGAAACCTATGAAGACCTGAGCCAACCCGGGATTCTTTTGGTCCCAAGCCAGAGTTGACCTCCTACTCACCCACCACCCCCCCAGTTCTGTCCTCTACTTAAGAGGGAACAGGTAATATTTAAACGATTAAATATGTCTATATTTTAACACCGATGCAGAAACAAAGCATGAATAAATATTTGTTGATTAAAAACACTGCGAACTTTACACACCTGGGGCATGACTAATAAATGAGACAGGCTTTTATTGTGAAAGGTAAGAACAGAGGGAGTGGATCTGGTCCGCGCTGCCTTTGTCGAGATTGAAAGGAGTAATAAAGTTTGTTTCGGACTACGGAGCCTCCGTGTTGTTATTTCATAAATATAGATGCAACTCAACCAAGCCCCCAGGAAGAGCGCCGGGCTGTGAAGCAAATTTTTGTAGTGGCCAAATGTCGGTACTACAACTTCCGTGTCCGTCACGTGATGCCATTGGGCCCAAAAATACTTTTTCCCATAGACTTACATATAGAAAGAGACGTCTGTAACTCAGCGGATAATTTTTTTTTAGGTAAATCAACTTCCCAGTACCAACACTTGAATAACCCTTATTCAAATCATCCTAAAAGGTCCTAAAAGTTGTAAAATGGAAACGCTACTGCGTCTGCTCAATGGGCCCGATGGATGCGGAAGAACGCCGGATGATCCGGGTACTTTATCACTCGGCAGTTGAGCCATTTTGGCTTCATGCGCCACTGAGCAACTCTCATAGAAATGAACGGGAGCCCCGCCTCCAACGCTGTATCCAGTTCTCTTTATACATCCATGAACTCAACCCGTTCCACACAATGTGATTGGTTAATGCCTGTATTCACGGTGCGAAAGCAAATCAACCTTGTTATGAAAAAAAAGTTGCTTTTTTGTAATATTTGCGTTCTGTGTGAAAGTATTCACGACAAAAACAACAGTTCGAAAATATATAATCACGTGCAAAATTTATTTCGCAGTAAAAAAAAAAATTTTGTAGCTGCTCTGGAGGTTTCAATCATATCACAAGATTTCTTATTAGCAGATGGAGTTTGCGCCATTGTCCATTTTTTCTCAGCACTTTAAGATTTCGGAAGGAGGAAAAGCATAACTGCAACGGCCTTTCATCCACCCAACATCACAGGTGGGAGTGGTTAGTTGTGGTCTGTCGTACTTGTGACCACACCCAGCTGTGATGTAGCGAGGTACTATAGTGCCATATCGCATTATTGCACAATGTCATCACCATTTGTCAGAGCAAGTCCAGAAAAAAAATGGAAAATCTTTATATTTATAATTCCATGACAACTCCATCTGCTGATGGAGACCACGTGATTTGAAGCTCCAGAGCAGCTACTAAATGGACCTTGAGGTGACAATGTCAACTTCTATTTCCAAAATAAAGAATGAAATTTTAATCTCCACGCTTATTTCATTTAAAGATGCTCTGTGGAGTCTGTAGTGGTGCCATGGAGCGATTCATGCAAGCCACGCTATTCTGACGGTTGGTGGCAGTAATGCGTCAAGAAATCTGGTGATGTACCGACAAAATGAGGTAAAGAAGAAGACTGCAAGCTGATGTAAGTAACGCAGATTCCAAGATATTCAAAAAAAGTGTCTTTGCACATGTTTTATGAGGATATGATGGTTGCTGGGGAACACTGAATGTAAACATGTCTGTTCACAAGATAACTCCAGAGGTTACCTTTAATAGAAATGCACATTATCAAGAAAGAGGCTCTGCTGCTGTTTGTTCCATGTTTTTATTGTTTCCTGTCATTGAACATGAATACTTAATCAGTGCAACTGATGACTAAATCCTACGTACACAGCTGACACCAGGGTTGCAGATAGGGACACTTGAGATATCCAGCTACTGTAGACTGCAGACACACAACACTCACTACAAATAACCAGATTACAGAGACATTGCTATTGTTTGTGGAGAGACTATGCAGACTGATGCTGAGAGATTACACGGGATACTGCGCTATAGCGTGTTAGCATGACAGAGCGTTGTTGGGTTTAAACGAGGTGTTGTCGTGGTCCAACCGGGTTTCTGTCTTGTCCTGATGAAGGTTGCAGGTTGCTTCATTCCCGGACGTAAATCCGTGTGCACACTACATCGTCCGCCCCAAAAGTCTGGAGGAAACAAAAAGATAATTGTTTTAGACACATGATAGTGAGTAGCCCTCACAGTCAGCCGACAGAAAATGTTAAATTAGAAGTTTGCTGTTTTACTTCAACAAACACGTTGGACAGTGAACCTCAAGGCCTCAATATGCTTCATGTACTTGTTGGATGGTCTAAAGAGCCGGTCGGCCAATTTCAGGCCGTCTGCGAGCGTCTGTCGCTGTATACCCCTATATTCCAATATACAGATATGTATGTATCGTAAAAACGGCTTGTATATCCACAGGCCTCGGTCTTCCGGTTCCCCTTTTTGAATGACAAATACAGACTACCGCCACCTACTGGTGTGGAGAGTTATTTCCTCTCACGCAGGCGCAGAACGTACGTGGTAGTTGGCTGTAGTATTTGTTTGTGTGTGGGTGCGGCGCACTACGTGATACCAACGTCGTTATACTTTTGGTTCAAAAGCCTCGTTAGAAGTGGAAACCAAGCCTCAGATATCTTCCACAGAGATAAACAAAACATTCATTTTGGACCTGCCAAATTTTTTTCAAATGATTTAGTCACAATCATAGGAATTTTCTTTTTAGAAAAAAAACATACTTTTATTCAGCACCTTTCTAAAGGCTCTGTGGATGCATTATTCTTTTAAAAAGAATATTTGTCTACATAAAAATGTTATCAATAACACCTTTAATTGTAACGTTTTGGTCGCCTTAAAAATGTCTTATTCAGCGTTCGGTTGTACTTAACTCCACCCTTTGTTGTTACTTCTGGCTCCAAAAAAACAAGATGGCGACGGCAAAAATGCCGTCTGTGGCAGTTCACAAACCAATAGGTGACGTCACGGTGACTTCATCCACTTCTTATATACAGTCTATGCTTTAGACATGGCCTGAACAACACGTCGTACGAACTAGTTTGTTTCAAGCACACTGGATCTTACAAGTCTCGACTCTCGTCTTTTTTATTCCCCTTTATAAAGTCTTTGCATTTAAGTTGGAAATGAAAGAACACAACTTTTTTAAAGATTGTCGGGTGATGACAGTATTACCATATTGTATTACCATATTGTTTGGAGTATGACAAATCTCAAAATGTCAAGGAAATCCTATTAACCAATGACGTATGCGTTACAACATCACAGTCAAAATGACGACTATCAATCTGGGTCATATTGCAAACTGTTCATGATGAAACCAAAAGAAACTGCTTAATAACTGATTCATGCGTCTCGTGAATGCACAAGCGTGAAGTGATTATTGGAGTCCAACCCTCTGATGTGCCGTCATTTTTCTTATTTTATTTCAGGCTGATGTAGCCGGAGAAAATCCACACGACTTTGCCCTTTAAGTGTTTTTCAGACTAAACCAATTAAACGGATCATGCAAATCGTATGGAAATGTGGCCCACTTTACAGTGTGAACTGCCACAGACAATCAGACCATTGCTTTATGATCGCTGGTCCTCCTTTGAGTCTCGAGCTGAAGCTCTACAATTGTTGGGTTTGTCTCTGTGTCTGGAGGCCTTTTTTGGTAAACAGATAGATATGATTCAGATTCAGACAGTGTTTGTTTTGGGTTTTTTCAGTTGCTTGTCCCGAAAGAAAGCGGTTGTCTGAGAGCAGAGATGACTCATGTCTCTTTTTCTATAGAGAGAGGCTTCAAACCTTCCAGGATTTTTAATGATGCATAATTTATTCAATCAACGCCACAAAAATATCTTTTGCATTTGTTTTTTACTCTAATAGGCACGACAGTTTATGAGCAGGTGTTTTAGCTATGATGTCATTTCCTGAATGGTGTCAAGATATTCGGTTAATTGGTTCGTTTGAACATCTAGCAGAATAGTTAATGAGATTTCATATTTATTTACACATGTAGATATATAATGGTTCCAATCGCAGTCAAATATTGACAAAAAATAGCATGTGTTACAGTTTAGAAACAACTCTGCTGCCGCTGAAAAGAAAAACGACTAAATACTGGCCTGGACCAAAGCTGAGTACATTTCCTGTTATTATCTAATATGTAAAGTCATGTTCTAAATTTAAGAAAGCGCTCATAGCAAGGTGCAGACTATTTTGGGCTTCAAAATCAAATTGTTTGATGAGTTGTACAGCTACTCTCCAGTATGCCATGCTTTATTTATCCATAGTTTTATTTATATATTCTGCTTTTTTGGAGGCATCCTTTTCATATTAAAATGATTGGTGTGTAACATTTTGGAGGATCTATTGGCAGAAATGGAATGTAATATTAATAAGTATATTTCATTAGTGAATAATCACCTGATGATAAGAATCGTTGTATTTTTGTTTGCTTAGAATGAGCCGTTTATATCTACATAGGGAGCGGGTCCTCTTCATGAAGCCGACCTCCATGTTTCTACAGTAGCCCAGAACGGACAAACCAAACACTGGCTCTAGAGAGAGACATTCACATTTTCATGTTTTCGTGTCAGCCACCGTAGTTCTCCTACATGCTTGGCACATGGGAGAAGTTTCAGTTGATTGCAATCTGCAACCTCATGGCTAGATGCCGCCAAATCCTACACACTGCACCTGTCAGTCAGTCAATCAGAGCAGACTGGGCTTTTCGGGGGGAAAGTAAATTGTTTTTTTTATATTATAGCAAGCAAACATGTTCTAGTGGAAAACACAAATACAAGTATGAACCTGAAAATAGGCATAATCGGTCCTCTTTAACATTTAACTGGAATCGTGATCTCTCACTAACCTTAACCAAAGTGTTTTTGTTGCCTAAAAACAAACCACAGACGGAAGTTTGGATGCAAACACTGCCCCTGAACATAACCCAGGCAGCGATTATATATGTCTGCCACCACAACTTAATTGGGAAAACAATTCTAGGAGACAAGGTTGGGATTTTCACTTTCACTTCACCGATGATCAAAGTGGTCATTTCACTTTCTTTCCACAGTTCTTGCTTATTACCCTTCACACTCACACAGACACTGTCAAGCTAATGTGGCGCCAAAACTAGGCCAGCTGTCTCAGGTGAATGATGCTAGTGTTGTCATGGCAACAAATACAAGCTGCGTGTCATACCATCTTATCCGTAAACTCGACCACATGATGGCTTTTCGCTGTTAATACTGATTAGAAAAAAAATTGGGACTCTACAAGCTGCACTGTGAACCTGGTTTTATCTGCGGGTTGTATGACAGTGTGACAGCAGGGAGGACGGAGGTGAGAAGATGCTGTTGCTGCTCGGCCCAAATCAATCTCCGTTAGAGCGTGAATGCTTCAGCTCCTCCAGGGCAGCCGGGCCAAAGTGTCACCAGAGTTGCAGGCGCTGCAACACATTCTGCTTTTATCATCCAAACATTAGAAAAGATTTAATATGTTCTGGCTTCCTCTGAACAACAAGGAGCTTCTAGAGATGCTATTTAAGCATTGAAGATGTGCTTCTACCCACAAACACAAGCTACGCAAACATCCTGTGATTACTTCTTCAGCATCTTAACCTTCTATATTGTTGGTTCAAGCTTTTGCCTTTTGGACATTCATCTCACCAGTACTCGAGGAACAACAAAGCAGAGCGTGGGAGCGTTGAGCTTTGAGAGCGGAAAGCTGTTGAGTCCCTGAGAACTGTTCGTCCGGTCCATTGGTCTTGGACGGCTCCCCTGCACATCGTTCGAGGGGCTTTTAGACCCATTGACTTCTGCCCATATTAATCTGGCTAAATACAGGGGGTATTACTGCGATGTCAGCGTAGCAGCTCCTCTTGTTCTCCTTTCAACATCTCTCCGCGGGGTGGATGAAAGCTCGGCTCCTTGGGAAACGGCCTCTCTCATTTCCTTTACGGATGAATCTCCAGGGTGACTTCATACACTCCCTGCCTCGTTTCATTAACCATTTCTCGAGTAGCTGCTCGAAAAATCCCATCTTAATGCACCTGATGTCTTCCAAGTCTCCATGAGAACAAGCCACGCAACAGACAAACCATACAGATTAGCTACTCCTTCAGATCGTACTCTCTCTGTACTTAGAGTTTTGTATCTTTCTGTTGCTCCTCAGCCTGAAATAGAAGTTCATTAATCACATGAACATCAGAGCGTTTGTCTTTGTAAAGAAAGAGTTTTTTTTTTCTCTTTCCTAAGTAGTAATCTATTAAGAGGATTTCAGTGAGTCATTGTCGTGCGCTCACCAGTATGAGCTCATCTCCGTTCAGCTCTCGGGTCCAGTAGGTTTTGGGGCCGTCACCATCTATCAGAGTCTGCTTGCAGTACATCTTGTTCTCCGACTCCCAGGTGGCGAGGCTCTGCAGGGGGGGGGACAGCAAGGTGGGGAGGTCAGTCTGATGGTGTCAGTGAAGGTAAAACACATTAGCAAGGCGTATATTTAAAGGGTCACTTAATGCCAGGCTTTATGCCAGCATCACTGATCGGTGTGGTGAGAAATGTGCTCTGTTGCACCCAACAGTGATGTCACAGTGTACATTTCTACATCTATGCATCAAGGTGAGAAGTTAAAGCGGCTATAATTGACATTTTTATAATGATGAAATATCAAATGACAATGTAAAAAAATAGTGACTAAGGGGTCACTTAAAGTAATGAACCCACAGAATCTTTACAGAACTTTATAGTCAGTATCAGCTCATTGTTTTTATTTTATTTTTTCATTGCAATTTCACTGTTTTGATTCATTCTCATAGCTTCGATTTCAGCCGCAGCAAACGGTCGTTTTAAGCAAAAAAAAGCTCTGAAAACCTGGGACTCCGTTACCGTTTCTCGGCCTTCAGCCCGTGCTCCAAGTGCACGTTCATGAGTTACTTTAGTTTTGTACAAATAATGTAGGTTGCTACTTTTAATGTGCACTTTCCAGTCATGCTAACATTATGATGAATTTACCATCGGCTAGAGTTGAGTATGTGTGTGTGGGTGAGAGAGACCGTTTTATAGATCTATTCCTAGGTGCCTTTCTTCTTTATTTTCTAGTAACGTCATTACGTTATGATGACCAATTTGAGAATTTATCAGCAGTGAAGTTAAAGTAATTTGAAAATCTGCAGTGAGCAAAAATCTAAGTGTATCTTCGTAAATCGATGATCACAAAAAAAAATCATTTCTGTTTGAGGTTACAATTAGGCCTGAGGTCTCCTTTAGGTTTAATCTTTGGGTTAAGGCAAAGATTAGGTTAATAAACAACTTTTTTAGGTTACGGTTTTGCCAGCTTATCCAAAAAGTGACGAGACGACCCAATGCGAGCTGACGATAAGGCGCATCAGGCACACAGCACTCTGCCCCACTCATTACCCACGGATGAAATACAAAGATTTAGGGAGTCCCCTGAAAACCCACTGTACACTTTACCTGCTCAGCACCAAACAGCAGACAAACACAGTTAGCGACTAGCTGGTGAACATAGTGGTGCATCAATCTGCAACCTCACCACTAGATGCCACTAAATCCTACA
>CAKAKR010062506.1:0-46982 GCA_916700685.1 Adelosebastes latens
GAGCGTTGTCATCTTGGAGGATGAAGTTAGGTCCCAGATTGTGGAGATATGGGATCGCCACTGGCTGCAGAATCTCATCCCGATATCTCACTGCATTGAGATGGCCTTCAATGATGACAAGCCTTGTTTTGCCAGTAAGGGAGATGCTGACCACCAAAAGCTGTTACTCCATCGGTGCAACAATCAGCATAGCGTTCTCCGCGTCGTCTCCATACTTTGACCCTGCCATCCAACTTTGGCAGACAGAACCTGGACTCATCACTGAACATAACATTCCCCCACATGTTCAGGTTCCTTTGTCTGTGTTGTCGACAGCAGCGCAAACGGGCCTGACAGTGAAGGGCAGTCATTGCAGGCTTCCTGGTAGCCTTATGAGAATACACTGTTTACCATTGGCAGAGCATTTTGGCAAATTTTTCTTGGGCGCTACCCACATAATCAGCTGTGCTGCTCATCCCACAAATGCACGATCCTTACAAGCTGGACATCATTGTGAAGGTAAATAAACAGGCTTTCCAACGATGTAAAATACTTTGCCAATTAGCATTGTAACAACAGAGAAATAATCGACCAAACACAAGTTTCCGAAGGAATGGACATGTATGAGCACACTCAGACACAGAAATATCTGTAAATCATTGCAGTGGATGCAGGAGAGGATGTTGCCTTGTAGTCCATATCTCTAGTCTGCACTCTCATCTCCTCAGGAAGGTGCCTCAGGGGACAACCATTTCAAAAGGCCAGTGACCAAACAAGATGCTCTAGGTATCTCTCTGCTGATGTTACTATAGCAACCCAGACTTCTGCAGAGGATGTGTATGTGCATCTTTATGTCCCTACAGTGTGAGGAGTGTACATTATGCAATGTGCCTTTCTGCCTACATGGGTTCATACAGTGTGTGCACCATAGAAATAGAATAGGAGTAGAACAGACATTTCCCATTTAAACCAACGGAGCAGGACGGTCAGTGTGGCGGCCATTTTTATGTGCCGTGCCATTGCGACCGTTGTGGCGAGCTAACTTCCGTGTCAACTAAACTGACTTACGGGAAGTCGTTGACTCAGCGGACATGCTTTAATGCAACACATTAAAGGGACTGTTTGTAAGAATCAGAAATGCTTGTTAACAGCGACACCTGTGGCTGTTAAGTCAACAAAAGTCAGCGTCGGGCTTGCGCTTGCTCGCTCTACATAGACATGAACGAGCATCGCTCAAAACAGTGAGGCGACACACGTCAGCTAAAACCACAATATCACTCTATATTTCACCTGCTTAGCAGTAATGTTAGCTGACCAGACGGAGGTCTCTCCATGAATCACTGCTGATCCTAGTGTTGGCTTTTCCTGCTACAGCCTCCCGACCGCGGCCAGAGGGAGACACCGGCACCCGGTCGGAGACGATAACGTTTCTCGCTGCGGAGCTCCGTCACTTCACAAGACAAGGAAAACCTCTGTTGGTCTGGAGGAGCTGCAGCAGTTATTTCTGCACAAACGTCCACTGTACATTCAGTAGATATTCTCAGAGCTAAACTAACTCTTCTGCAGTGTGTAGTGTGCGCACATGCACGTAAGAGTGAAGCGAGCTGAGTGAAGGCAGGTAGGCAGAGGAGCAGAGAACAGCAGAGACTCCGGCCCTGGAGACCAAAGCTACGGTCTCCCCCGCGTACTACGACCGCGGCCAACACTGTTTTGCCAGACTGGCTGGATAGAACTTTGAGGTTTTGGTGCTTCCGTGTAGTTTGTGTTGGAGTCTGTCTGAACAGCATAGCCACACGCGAGCGCGCATATGTGAGTGCGCATGGGACACTTCATGTAAGAAGTTACAAACAGTCCCTTTAACTCATCCCAACTCGTCACAAAAAACGCCGCTCTGTCACGCCCCTTGGCGCCACTTTATTTTCGGCATCAAAACCACTGTAGTTACCTTTGGCATTACAGGCTGTGACAGTCATGACTTATCACATTCACCTCTTTCACCCCCTTTAATCACAGGGCTATCCCCCTCATGACGCACTGACAGTTTGGGAGTCCTGTAGAGAGTTTTCCTGGTCTAGGACTACGGAAATTATTTTTCAACTTTAGTTTTGAACCCGAACCATCTCTATCACATCAGGTTGCTCGCCACAGTCTCTGACTATTATAATTAAAAATGTGGAGCTCAGAGGACATTTTTGCCAGGATGGAGACACCGTCCGGGTGAAAGACTGACAGGAACAGACGGTCCTGAGGGAGTTATAAGAGGAGCAAAATGCCTGTTGATGCGCAGAAGGAACTGTGTAGAATAATTTTTCAAAACGACACGTTTGATGTGCACATAAGCACGGGGGGTTCTGTGGTTCATGATTAACGTCTATGTAAGTATTAATATTGTTATTATTTTGATTGTGGTGGACAATTTGTTAGTAACTGTTGAAAACCGGGACATTTGAGTGTTTTACAGATATTTGTCGGGACTTGGGGCACGTCAGCTTAAAACCGGGACAGTCCCGGACAAACTGGGACATTTGGTCACCATATGTATGCTACACTTTACGCATGGCTATAATCTGCTTATAAACAGAGTAGAAGTAGAGGCTGCAAACTGGAAACAAAACAAGTCACCTTGAATGATTGTATACAATTGTTTTTAACCTTTTAACACTGTAAAGGCTTTACTTGCTTTTTGCCCATTAGCATTCAGAAGAAAGAAACAGTACCATCAGACCTTCAGACTAGTGGGAACAAGGTGCTAAATTATCATCATCAACTGATGGTGTCTTCCAACCTATTGTGCAATCACAATGAAAAGAGCTACTGCAAACTAAAGAACCAGACTCTTCAAAATCAAACTGAAGAATGGCGGTCTAACATTAACAGACATGCTTAGTGCGACCACTTTATTTGATTGAAAAACATCATGTTCTGTCTCCGCTTGGTCTAACTCAGGGTCATTTTCCTGGAAAATCTAAAACACGCTGAATATATGATATTACAACGATGGTTAAAATGTTCAAAATGATGGTGGCTTGCAGTTATTAACTGATTAGTTTGTTAATTGTAAGTGCTTTAAAAAAAAAATCCAATGATTTAGTTTCCTTGTCATAAAAAAGAGTATTTAATTTCAAGCCTGCTGACTGATCGTGTCAAGATACGTGCCTGCATACAGTGCAGCTCCGCTAGTTCAAATATTGGAAAAAGTGACTGGTAGCGAGAGAAACGGCGACAGACAGAGGATGCTGGATGAAGAGGAGCGAGTTGACATTTGTGTATATATGAGAATTATCTCTGCTGTAATTGCTTTCTCGCTTGTGCATGTAGAACATGTTTCTTCATGCTGGACTCGGTTTATAAAGTCATCCATCACTGTCCTCGTGTCGTCACACAGTTCGTAGCACATATTAAATTTTAAAATCAGCATGTGCTGAAAATAGATGCACATTATGTTCTGATGGTTACAATTTCCTCCTTTAGGTGTCAGGATGGATACGCAAGCATCTATGTGAATGCATGCGTGTGTGTGTGTGTGTGTGTGCTCAGTATATTTACTGTAAGTATGTAGTGTTTAGCAGTTAAAGAGCCAGATATTTCCTTCAGGAGTTGGTGAGGACTAAAACAGAGCTAAAAGGAGGGTAATTAAGGGACTTGCATTAGTCAGGTGGACAGAAACACAACTCCAAATGAATGCTAACATTGCTACGTGTCTGCTTGATGTGTAAATAGGCAGCTATTTGCTAACACGTTAGCCATGGGTGATAATATGTTATGTGTGCTGTTAAACTGACTGTCGTACTCAATGTACTCAAACTTTTATTTTAAGAAAGATATTTAAATGATACTTTCCTGTATGTCCTCACAATTCATGTACGTCTGCACCAAATTTCATGGCAGTGAATCGAGTATTTTGTTGATTCCAACTGGCATCACGACAAAGTGTGTGATAGACCCCCCCCGTCCACTAGAGGATAGCGTGTCAGTGACACATTTGCCTTGCCGAGGCGAGAATATTACCCGCGTGTATGAAGGTGCAGTACCAGCAGGGGGGAACAAAACCACTAACTTAGGTTCAGGCAACAAAACCTCTTAGTTAGGTTTAGGAAAAACGTCATGGTTGGGCTTAAACTAAGTACTTAAAGGGACTGTTTGTAACTTTTTAAGCGTATAAATGTACCCGGTCGGGACACATGCGCACTCGCGTGTGGCCGGAGCATCTGCTCCTCTGCCTGCTCGCCTTCACTGACACACTGCGTGCGTTCTCGCATACTCGCTCCACCTCTAGACGTGAACGTGCGCTCACTACATACTGCAGAAGAGTTAGTTTAGCTCTGCGAATATCTAGTAAATGTAAAGTGGATGTTTGTGCAGAAATAACTGCTGCAGCTCCTCCAGACAAACAGAGGTTTTCCGTGTCTTGTGAAGTGACGGGGCTGCGCAGCGAGAAACGTTATCGTCTCGTTACCGACCGGGTGCCGGTGTCTCCCCTGTTCACTCCGGCTGCAGGCGGAGACGATAACGTTACTCGCTGCAGAGCCCCGCTGCCTCAGCCTGCGCTGAAGCAGGAAAAGCCAACACTAGGATCAGCAGTAATTCATGGAGAGACCTTCGTCTGGTCAGCTAACATTACTGCCAAGCAGCTGAAATATAGAGTGATATTGTGGTTTTAGCTGATGTGTGTCGCCTCACTGTGTTGAGCGATGCTCGTTCACGTCTATGTAGAACAAGCGCGAGCAACAGGACGCTGACTTTCAATGACTTAACGGCCACAGGTGTCGCTGTTAACAAGCATTTCTGAAAGTTACAAATAGTCCCTTTAACTAAGTAAAATATGTATGGAAACAACTTAACATCAGTGTGGAAAATACGTTACAAAACGTCACTATAAAGCACGTGATAAACGTCACTAACGCAACTTAGCAAAACAAAAACACCGGTCTTGAACACTGGTCCTTTGTTTGCTGGACCCATTCACCTCCCCTCCCGCCCGCCATAAGCGGTCTTTCTCCCCCTTTATTCTACGTCATGACATTGCAGTTAGTACTACAAAGCGTGAAAATGTAGCCCAGTCGCACAGCAGTTCTTGAAACAGTCACAAAATTTAATGTATTGATTTGTGTATGTAGACACAAATTTCAATTTTTTTTCGTGATGGTCAGCACGAAATCAATGCATCCACGTAATTGTGAACCGGGAAGTATAAAGAGCGGCGAACGCCGCGTAGGGGAGGAGGTCGGGGTGGATGGGTGTGTCAAGAAACATAGGACTTTCGCCCAGGAGACCGGTGTTTGTGTCCCGTGTGAAACTACAACTCAAAGTTGATTTATTTGTCACGTAACTTCCGTACTTAAGTTACGCCACTGCCGGTGTTATTTTAACCCAAACCACGATCTTTTCCTAAACCTAATTAAGTACAGTAGTGTGTTGCCAAGTCGTTCTATTCCTAAACGTAACTGAGTAGTTTTATTTTGAAAAGACTGGAGCGGAAATTGACACGCACATCACGTGTTGCTGGACATTCGTAGGAAAAAGCATGAAAAAGACATTTTGTTGCTGAGCAACACAACAAAAAAAAGGAAAATTTGTGTCTATGTGCATGAATCAAATAGATTAAATTTTGCAACAACGACACGCCTAAAGCAAGAACGGCGTTCTTATTACAAGCTTTTGTCTTGCACATTATCGTGCCATTCACACGCCTTTCCGTGTGATGAAAGTAGTGGACCTGTCAACATTGCCATCCCTACAGCCACACCGCTAGTTTGGCTAATGAAAATATAAAAGCATTTTTTGAACATCTTCACATGCTTCCTTAGAGGCTCAACTCCATACAGGAAACCAACAGACTGCAGCTCAATGTTGCCTTGCTCGTCGTGTTGTTGCTGTGTGTGTGTGTCTGTGTTAGGGTCGTGCCCTCTGCAGCTTATGTCTGCCTCGTACATGCATCGCTCCCGCACAGAGCAGCAGAGCGGTGACTCAGCCATTACTGTGGGACAAGGTTCCTGTACAGTCATCATCTTTAGAGCATTTAAAAGCTTATTGGCTCCGTCTAGACTCGGATAAAAAACAGACGGGGTGAAAGGCTGATTTGAGGATTAGATGAACATTTTGTCACTTAAGAGCTTTCAAAAACCTATGCTTTTTGTGTTTTTATGTTTTATGTTTCTGTCCCTAATTAGACTGCCTTTCTCATCAGTACAATAAGATAAAGACAGCGCCGTTGTGTGATAACCTGTGTTACATTGTCATGCGTGTTGTGTGATGAGGTCCCTGTAGCAGTTTCTCAGCTACATAAATAGAAGCAGCTCTTGGCAGGTAAAGTGAAGCAGGCAGGAGGCTGCTGGATGCAGACTGAGGCACAGAGAATTCTGACAGAGCACCAAGGACTTTGGATTTTAGGGAAGTTGTGAGAGAACTAATAGTTGGACGGACGCTCAGTCGTCGAGGATATATTTAGTCGTTTTCATTTGGAGAAATAATTACCAAATGATTGTTTTCCAGAGTGCCTCTTATGTGGATTCCATGCCGAGATTAGTGACTATTTTTGAAGAACCAGTGCAAATGGATTTAATCAGCTGTTAATGTTCAGTTGGTGGTGATCGCAACTTACTGATGGTCTCTACTTTTGTGACACTGACACTGATAATAACCATTGTATTCTATTTTCATATGCACACACACGCGCACGCTCATGCATACAGTTTAAGCCATCTTCTCCCTCATCTATCCTAATACTTGTCATACCTCTATGTTTGTGTCAACAGTGGGTGAGCTGAGGTGGTAAAAGACGACATAATGCATCAATAGCTCAGCCCACATGATAAACGAGCTGATGCTGGGACACATAGCTGCTGTCAGAAGAGAAACTTGTACATTCAAAAACAGTCAACTTTCACCACTAAAATAAGAAAAAAGATAGCTGCCTCGAACACAATGCACTTTATACATGAAAATGTATTTCCTACCAACCAAGAAATCTAAAACTAATGTCGGGCACACACCACACGAGAATCAAGCCGATTTTGGGCCCCCTCTGGATGATCGTCAGCAAAGCCCTGATTTCTTGATGGTTCTAAAGATTATCTTTCCATATATTCGTGTTGTGTGAGGTATGTTAAAGCTTCAGTAGGCATAACGTTTTTGGCATCATTGGGCAAAAATTTCATAATAACATTTCAGCATCTTGTAATTCAAGTGTTCTGAGAGGAAACTAGACTTCTGCACCTCCTCATCAGGCTTTGAAAAAATCTAGCCCGTGACGGGAGACTTTGGCCAATCACAGGTCATTTCAGAGAGAGAGCGTTCCTATTGAGCGTTCTTATTGGCTGTGCTCCGTCTGGTGGGCGGAGCTTGGTCTTTCTCAACTGATCTCAACATGGCTGCGGGGTCACAAACTATCTCATTTTACAGCTAAACAGTACACTACAATCTACACATTTCATGTGAGAAATAGGCGTTGTTTTCACCGGTCTGTGAAATCTTGCAGATGCCATTAGGAGCACCGGAGGACACATGATTTCTTTTAGATTACCTGTCTCATGTACTACTGTCAGAATATAGTGACTGTTTTATAAAAATAACTTTTTTTAATCATATTTGCTCCAATCTGCCTACTACAGCTTTAAAAAAAAATTTACTTACAGTATATGATATTATCAAATTGTTCTGTTTCATTAATCTCAACTGTTGGGAAGCTGTGTACTGTGTGTCAGTAGTGGCAACCTTTCTTTCTTTTAGTCTTGCATTAGATTCCTCCAAGAAGCCATTCAAACATCAGCCTCACAATAAAGCACCATGTGATGTTTTGATCTGTGCGAATTTGTTCCAATGTTCAATATAAAGAAAAACTTGCAGGTAAACATTTCATTTTCAAACACAAATATAATCTCAATCGTCCCCTCATTTCACTGCTTACTATTTTTAAAGTTCCATCCCACACAGAGCCGTCACAACAACAACAACAGCAGGGTCAACACATCCATTTCCTCGTGTTCATAGCCGTTCTTTGACTCCGCTCCCAGAAATAAAATGAAGGACTTTTAAAAGCATCACTTACAGAAAGCTGAAGACATCAAACACTGAACGAATTCAATTATTTCCAAAACAAAATTCCAATCGCCTCCGCTGCATTTACATAACCTCGACATAAACCATCCCCTCATCTTATTTTCCCCTCTCTTCCTCCTTTGTTTGTAAGTGTATCAACTTTAATTCTCTTTGGTATGGTGACTTTTGGCAGAAAATTAAACTTCATATTTTCTCTCTCTTCCTCTTTGTCTCTCTGCCCGTCCCTCTCTTTTTCCGCCCTCTTGCTGGTATCGAAATGCGCGCAGCGTGAAATTAAAGCCAATGCATTTCTGACTCCGAAATAAATTTGCCCCTCTGATGAGGTTGGAGTTGGTCCAAGGCTCTGCGATGAAAAACACTTTTTACTCTTATTTTGCTTCGTGGTGGAATTATCAACTGCTTATTATTGTTGGGCATACATGACTCTTTCCTCTGGGAGTGTGGCTGCCGTGCTGAAGAGAGCTCGCTGTTTTGTCTGACTCTGATTAACTTTTTTCTGTTCTTGCGTGCATTCAGTGTCTTGGAGGATCCTTGTTTTTACCACGTAGTTTCAAGGCCTTATTGTGGCCTTAACATGGGCAGCCATGGGTCAGGTGACAAAGAAGCTTACCGCACCGCGAGGGCGAGACTGAAAGCTGGCATATACAGTACCCCTTTCACACCGAGGCCTTAACCAGGGTTGAACCAGTGTTCATTGTAGGGCTGCACGATCATGGCCAAAATGATAATCCCGATTATTTTGATCAATATTGACATCACGATTATTCATTGGTTTTAGCAAGAACATATTTTTATTGCACTTTCACATTAAAATAAACAGAGCACTGTTTTCACCTCCATGCAGTGCTACATTCCTGCTAATGTACAAATTAGGGCTGCACGATGTTGGAAAAAACTGACATTGCAATATTTTTTTCTGCTATATATATATATTGCAATATGAAAAAAATACAGGAATATTCAACCTACCCCTTGTTAGCTACATTTTAAAGTTAAATGCTTCAATCTGGTACACTTTGAGAGCAAAATTAACAACAATAAGAGCTAGATAAACAATTTTATGCTCTTAATTTAATCATAAACACACTGGTTGTATAGATAATATATATAGATAGCATTCAGAAACTCTTCATTTGAAAAAAGCTGTCAGGACTTTTGTCAGGGTTGATTTAAATGTGCAGCATGCACCAGGGTCGCTATCAACCGGGGCGGGACGAATCTATTTGGTCGCACGTGGGGGCGCACAGTCGTGACGCAACTGTCACAGGTCGTCGTAGCTCAAACAAACGGAGCGACGGCAGCAGGAATGTTTTCAGGTACAATGGAGGTGAACGACAGACGATTTGAACATCATGGCTATGTTGCGAGACTTTGAGGTGCGGGAGCTCCTGGCCGTCCGCGGTGAGGAAGAAATGAAGTGTCAGGTAACGGGACAACGTAATGCATGCAAACATAACAAGGCTGTTGAATGAGAGAGACATCCTTCATAACAGAAACACACCGTGCGAGCCGACCACCTCACGGTACCGCCAGCTGTGAGCGCATCTGTTTTTAAAGCGTGTTTGCACATGTTCTAATTGTAACGTTACCTTTTTTTAACTTTTATAATTTTCCAAATAAACCTGCAAAAAGATCCATCTGTCGCCTGTTCTGTCTGTTATAAAGCACCAAACCCAGTCCCAGTTCATTACATTATCGAAGAATTAATGTACTCATTTTATTTAGACACATTTGGACAACCTTTACATTATCCAACAGTTGCCACATATCCAGCTGGTTCTACCCTGGTCATTGGTGTGAAAGAGGTAATCGATAAGGCAAAACAGAGGCATTGGGAGAGAATGGAGAGTGACCTCAACACCAAGGAAATGTGGCAGGCGATCCAGACCATCACAGGCTGCAAAATCATGTGCAAGGCCTCGTTGTTAGATGAGCTTTAACACCTTCTATGCTCACTTTGATCAACTCAACAAAGCTGCCAAGTCTGCCCGCCTCCAGAGGAACGGCCACTGTCAGGATCCACAGCGGATGTGAGAGGAACCCTGCTGAGAGTGAATGGGAGTCAAGCTGCTGGGCCCCGATAACCCCCCTGCCCGTGTTCTCAGAACATGGCTTACATTTTTAACATATCGCTATCACGGGAGAGTGTTCCCACCTGCTTCAACACAGCCGCCATCGTCCCCGCAGTGTATAGTCTAAATGACTACCGCCCTGTGGCACTCACCATCACTCTGATGAAGTGCTGTGAGAAACTGGTTCTCCAACTTCCCAATGCAGCCCGGACCCTCACCAGCAGATCAACAGAGGATGCCATCTCCACTGCGTTCCATCCCAGGGCGTCAAATACCTACGCTTCTTGATACCGACGCACAAGGCACCCTTTAGCGTCTGTATGAGATGCACCGGGCTTTCAACTAACTTCAAAGTAAACCCATCTGCGTCATTATTAGACTCTCATAGCAACGGACGTAGTATTAAGAGCGAGAAAGTCGTCTAAGCGCACTTTCACAAGCCAACATTTAGTCTGTTTTAATCAAACTCTGGTGTGGTTTGTTTGGCAGTTGTGAACGCAGTAATTGTACTCTGGTGTGGACCAAAACAACCGGTCCAAGACCGCTTGTGAGAGGTGGTCTCGGACCGTTTCCAAGCGGACCAAAATATGCCAGCTGCCTGTGCAGGCGTTTGTTGAGATGGACATCGGTAAATGACAAGTTAACAGAGTGGGGAGAGGACGTACCTGGACTTCTGCAGAAGTCCAATGTTTGCTTGACATCTGGGCCGAAGAGAACATACAGAATATGCTAAATAAAGCCCACGAAAATAGTGAATTTATAAAGTCATTCGAGATAAACTGAAGGAGAAGGGATTCATGCGCACAGTAGATCAGTGCCGAGTCAAACGCCCCTCAGCAAATTATTTTTTATTTGGTCCGTTTTAATTTGTGCACTGTGAAACTGAACCAGACAAAACAAACCAAAAGTATCAATTTCACTCTGATTCGGACTAGCCAAACGGACTATGGCTTGTGAAAGCGCCCTAAAGGCGGGTGAAGGGGTAACCTGACCCACCAGATGGTTTGTTACACAGAACCATCTGAGAAGCCGTCATTGGAAACCGTTTGGAAAAGGGCAGGCACAAAATACACAAAAATACTTGGCAGGTGACTGGATGAACCATCTGTCAATCAAACTCTTGCCAAAGCCAGTCGGGAGAAGAGCTAAACTCTAATAGGAATGAAGGGGGCCCCGCCTCCGATACTGTATCCAGTTCTCTTTATACATCCATGGTCTTTAGCTTCTGTACTGTGACGTATTCCCCAGTGAGACGGAATATTTGATCGGTGTACAGTTACAAGAGGGACTTAAATCAAATCCAACGCATTTGATTGGACCACTAACACGTGGGCGGGCTTTAGAATGTAGCTCCATACAGAGCTACAGAGGAGTGTGGCTCCACACACACACACACCCCCTTTCACTAAAAGCTGCAGATTTAGTGATGGATGGATGTCATGATGTAATCGGTTGAAATTGATTGGTACTAGCTTATGTAATCACACGTCATATTTTGTTTTACAGGAGGAAGAAATGATGGGATTTTGATATAAAAATATTTATTTTTGTGAATTTGTTTGCATATATAGTTAAAGAGGTGCACAACATGACATGGGATGTGATCTAAAAGGGTTAAAAAGGTATTTCTCATTTCATCTCGGCTTTAAATGACCAGCTCACACAGGGGAGCAATGCATGCAATTCCAGCACTATGCAATAAATTATTGTTTGAAAGGTATGAAAGTTGGGACTAACGTTCCGGTATTACATTTTAGATATTGAGTTTTCAGCACTGTTGCCTCGGTAGCAGCTTTAGTAATTGATCAGCTTTGATAGTCTAAAGCTCAATGATGATATACGGTATCCTGGTTCAAAGATGACCAAAAAAGGGAGCTGAAAGGAAATGAGAATTACTCTAAAATATTGATTATCAATACATATAATTCAGTTGTCTTGCATCCGAGGGCTACTCGGCCTTATGAAAGTGAAGTAGCAGAGAGTAAAGATTTATAGCCAGTACTTTTATTCATTACTATATTCCTTATAGGCCCAAGAGGTATTCTTATTGTTCAATTAGCAAATAACCGTCTTTGAACTTTTATCCTGCTCCAGTCATTCAGAAAAATTGCCCATGGATGATCATACTCAGGAGCTGAGAGCCAGGACCATATTTAAAATCTGAGTTTATTTCCCCTTTAATCTTTGATGATTATAACTCACGCAGCAGCGCTCCATCACTCCGCTGGTGATTATTCATATTCACCGGCCCATTTCTCTCTTGGCTGAGGTTGCTCCCAGTCCAGTCATATTAATCAACCGCCGCTCTAATTGACTGATTAAGTCATGTCTCCAGAAGCCAAAATGGCTGACTGACTCATTAAACCATGACACATATTCTGGTTGCAAAATGGCTGACTGCAAATCCAATTTCCCCGACTTTTATGGGCACTATCTTTTATGGGTACTATTTTTTTCTTCAAAGGCTTTTGAGCACACGAGACAGCTAGACATCTACTGTAGGACCTCACATTCACACATTCCTGTTTGCAAATAATGCTACATTTTAAAGAAATAATAGTCGACGTTTTGCTACTGTCACAGATTGATATTATGAAAAAAGAACCTTACAGTCTTTTCATAAAAGCTTTGCTTTGGTTATATGGGCGGCTGTGGGGGGAAAAAATGAAGATGAAAATGAAGTTTTTGATATTGCCAAAGTGTGTTTTCAAATCTATAGTTAGTTTGCTGTGGTCTGAATCGTTTTTCCCTCGGTTCGGTTTCTTTTCACAAAGAAAGAAATTAAAGTGGACCAAAATGCATCACTTAAAGCCACGTAAAAGCTTTCACTCGGCTCATTGGGGCGTGAGCCATAAAGTTAATATAGGAAGAAGGTCTTGAAGAAGGTTTTGTTGCCCAAATATCAGCCTAGTCGCACAGCAGTTGTATTGATTAGACTCAAAATTTCACTTTTTTTTCGTGATGGTCAGCACGAAATTCATTCGTATGTCTGTAATCCACGTAAGTGTCAACCGGGAAGAATAAAGAGTGTTAAACGCCACGTAAGGAGGAGGTCGGGGTGGATGGGTTGGTCAAAAACCACAGAGACCGTGGCCCACGAGACCGGTGTTTGTGTCCCGTGTGAAACCACAAGTCAAAGTTGATTTATTTGTCACATAACTTCCGTGCGTAAGTTACAGCACTTCTGGAGTTATTTTAACCCTAACCAGGATCTAAGTAGTTTGTTGTCTAAGCCTAACCAAGTCCATCTTTTTCCTAAACCTAACTAAGTAGTTTTATTTTGAAAAAACTGGAGCAGAAACTGACACGTGCGTCACGTGTTGTTGGACATTCGTAGAGAAATGCACGAAAATTAGTCGTGCTGAGCATCAAGAAAAAAAAGGGAAATTTATGTCAATCAAATAGATTAAATTCCGTGACTATTTCACGAACTGACGTGAGACTGTTGCAAATAGAAAGAAGGCAACATACTTTGCTGGTAGACCAGGTCAGACCTTGATTCACTCTCAGGTTAGCTGCTAGTGACCATTTTGCCCATCCACATCCCAGTGTGCTATGCAAAGCCTATGGAAACCATTTAGCTTAAACTTTAAGAGTACGCCTTGTAGTTTGGTCAGATCGAGGTCGGATCACGTTCCCACCACACACGAGCAGCTCAATTTCTGACAGACACCCCTTCCTCTAAAGGGTCTTGGTGCGGTTGTTTTGGTCCGCACTCAACTGTGATTGCTGTGTTCAGATGATCTGCCCAAAGGAATCATACTGAGGGGGAAAACAAACTAGACTCTGATTAAACCGGACTAAACAGCACGGGTCTGAAAACGCCCTAAACGAGAGACAGAAAAACTCAACCTTTAACAGCAAATTAAGGGGGGAAAAAGGAGAGGGGAGCCTTGATGGAGCTGTGACAAGGTAAACCAGAAGCAACCACCAAGACTGGCTGTAGACATCCGTCAACTGAGGCAACAGTGCCTCAAATCAGACAAAAAAATCTTCCTAAAATCATCTTAACCCTTAAATGCACATCAAAGAACTGTATTAAACCCTGTCTAACTCTTTTTTTAATTTTGTCTTATGTCCCAAAAAAGGAAAAGTGGTCATTCTGCTGTCCATCACAATGACAAGGAAGAGGCTGATAAGATATCTGGAAAGACTATAATGATCATAGAAATATCAAGACAAAGTATGCTGTGGACCACGTAGACCGTCATAATAAAAATTTAATCAGATTTGCTCTGATTAATGTATTAGTGAATAAACAAATTGTGAATTACTGACACATGAATAGTGGTGTAATGTCAAAATAGTATTTTTCCTGCAGGCATCCAGCAACAGTAAATCTATGAGATATATATCATTTCAAGGCCAGAGCTATAACTATAATACCTGACAGAATTATGTAGATACATATATTGTCAAAATTTTATTACATCTCACATCATTTTGTTGAACTCCCCGTTTTCTCTTCACTGTGCATAAAATATGGGGGAACTCAAAATGACCTATGCTTCCATGGCAAAATTAGCAGCATGTTTTCGTGAGCCTTGGTCCCAGAATGAGGATGAATTTGTCATATGGGTCCCAGGCTGAAAAATAAGGCCTGCATTAGAGAGAAAATGTGTTATCGGTGGGCTGCCAAGTGCCTGTGCAAGAACCTGCTGGGGCCAATTCATTTATATTAGGATGCCCTATAGGCAGCAATAGCAAGAGTTTGTCTACGGGAAAAGGCAGTGACCGGGGACATCCATCTGCACTGAGCTAATGAGGCAGTGCTGGGTTAGTGAGTATTGGTCATATTAGAGCACACTCACACACATCCTTGCACTCATGAGCATACACACTTACACACAGGATACAGAAACAGGACAAAATTACGGTGGCCCTGAAGTGCAAAACATTAAATCATTTCAGAGATTAAATATTTCTGTAATATTGTTTTGTTTCCTGAAATGCTTTGTGTCTTCTGAAATGTTATGTTTTCTAAAGCTTTGTGTCTTTTGAAACTTTGTATTTTGTGAAAGTTTTCTTTGTAAATTAGGGCTGTCAACGCAATAATAAAGCGTCCATTCTTACGCCACTAATTTCTTTAACTCATTAACGCAACTTGCGATTTTTAGGTTGTAGCGGGCTCAGTTTTAAAGCTAGTGTGAAGATACTGGCATCATATGAAACTAGAAAAACCTAAGGAATCCATCGGTACCAAGCATGTGGAACCATGCGCGAAGGAGGCTAAATAACGCTTGAAACTTGCGCTGAATTTCGGTGAGGAAAAACTAGCATGGCCATTTTCAAAGGGGTCCCTTGACCATGAAAATGGGTTCTATGGGTACCCACGAGTCTCCCCTTTACAGATATGCCCACTTGAGTGACTTAATCACATGCAGTTTTGGGTCAAGTCATAGTCAAGTCAGCACACTGACACACTGACTGCTGTTGTTGCCTGTTGGGCTTGAGTTTGCCATGTTAAGATTTGAGCATAGTTTTTATGCTAAATGCAGTACCTGTGAGGGTTTCTGGACAATATTTGTCATTGTTTTGTGTTTTTAATTGATTTTCCAATAATAAATATATACATACAGTTGCACAAAGCAAACATATTTGCCCACTCCCATGTTGATAAGAGTATTAAATACTTGACAAATCTCCCTTTAAGGTACATTTTGAACAGATAAAACATATGCAATTAATTTGCGATTAATCGTGATTAAATATTTTATCGATTGAAATTTTCTGAAATGTTGTTGTGTTTGCTGAGAGGTATTTTCTGAAATGTGTTTTCTTATATATCAGATTTGTTGGAACATTGTGTTTTCTGAAACAGTGACTACATTCACATGCACACTAATATTCCACTATTATTTCGAATATGATAATATTCCCAATTTGATATGGGTCATGTAAACAGCATATTCCATTTGGATATCCTGAATTAGGCCTTATTCTGAATGGAACATTTTCCAATTAAGACATGTGGGATATGCCGATATTATTCAGGTTTTAGGAGCATTCTTCGAACCAACTAGCCGACAGTTTGCAGAGATGCATGCCCAAAAGAAAAGCCCACATTTCTGGTCGGAAGGAGAAACACACCTACTTTTAAACATTAAGAAAGACTTGGCTATCAAGAGGTTTTTGGATATGCACATATATCGCAACGTCGACCTTTTCAAGAAGGTGGTTGAAGGAATGAAAGAGGGGGAGGCTGCATTTGCTCTGTCAAACAAGTCAGCCACCATTACGTTAACCAGAGTATGCACGGCACGTGGAATATTCATTTTCATAGAGTGCTCCAGGGATGACGTATTTTTGTAGGTCAACCAGGAAGTTAGCATCGCTCTGGATTCCCTCGACAAAAATCCAATGGGATTGTTCCATTGGGTTTTAGATTATTGCAGAAAATAAGCTCTGTGTCAAACACACTTTTATGATACTTGCACTTTTTGTTCGGCAAGATAATCTTCACAAATGAACACCACTTTTATGATTTTTGAAGTGTGAATGCAATCGCCAGAAGTAAAAAGCTAATGTTAGGCTATAAACGAACTACACCACGGTCTCAGGAGAGTGAGTATACACAACGAGGCTAGTGAGGCTGAAAAGACGGCGTGATGATGTTAAGTAGTCTCATTTAGCCACTTGTTAGCAACCGCCTTTTTTAAGACCCGTAAAGGCTTTGAAATTCATGACTGGGGTATTTATTGATGTATTTTACGTCATAGGACAAAACTTTAAAATCTCTTCAGCTTGTGTTAACCACAGACCTTATTTCAGGCATCTAACTAAAAAACCCATTCAAAAAACCCATTGACTTCCAGACGAGAGAACCGGAAGTGCTAAAATGCTAACTCATTTCCGGATTATAGGACTCATTCCTGTAGCGCTCTATTAGCCATGTAAACAGCTTAGTAGGAATATATTGTCTTTTTCTGAAAAAGGGCAAAAAGCAGAATAAATGTGCATGTAAACTTGCATGACCAAGTTGTGTTTCCCGGAATGTCGTATTTTCTAAAACATTGCGTCTCCTGAAATGTTGTCAAGTTTTCTGAAACATCGTCTAAAACATTGTGTGTTCTATAATGTGTGTCGTTGTTTTATGAAATGTAGAGTTGTAAAATGTTTGACATTCCAAAACGTCATGTTTTATGTAATGTTGTACACACACACACACACACAGACACATATTCTTGCTCGCATACACATGAACATACACATCTATACACAGGATATAGAAACAGGCCACGTAAAATCTGAATACATATCCAGACGTTCGTGCACACGTACAATAAATGGAACCACACACAGGAACTCATGCATACTCGCACGCAAAACTCACGCCGCCACATTGCCCCTCAGTGGTAATAAAACCCACACTGATCAATGATGAAAGACAGGCCAGTCAAGCAGCCATTCAGCCACTACAGCAAACAAATAGCCCTGGCTGACCAATGCACCTCCGGCAATTGTGGGCTACATCACAGAGCAGCATTAGCCAGCATTGCTAATGAGCTATTACAGCGCTGACCTTCGGGACAAACTCATTACCAGGTGACAATAGACGGCAGACAGAAGCTAGATTCATTATCATAATTATCAGCGCCGCCTTTATTGCAGCTCGCTGGGGTTGCTGGTTGAGGTGCACGCATGTGTGTGTGTGTCTGTGTGAGAGAATGAAAGCACAAGATAGAGAGCGTTACAAGCAGTTATAGACCATTACAATACTGTGAAAAATTATCTCCTTGCCTATGAGATAGCTTCGAACATTTTCACTAGAATTCACTCATATTTTATCGGCTGTAATGAGGAGGCCTGTACTTTCAAATAACATTTGGACTCCATCCATTTTGCCCCGCAGAATATTGAATGAATCTTTCGGGGGGTTTATTTTAACCATTACGGGCTGAAGCTCTAGCTCTAAATCTGGTGAATAGGCTCATTACAAATCCTGTCTCAGTTTGCTCACACGAGTCTGAGGATGGACGGCCACTTCAGGGCTTTGCAGCTGTTCCATCTGTTCGGTGGAATCCATCAAACGCCTATCTATCAATCTGCTCCCTCACTGCTCCCTCTCTTGTCGACTTGCAGCAGGAAGTTTACAAACTTCTGCTTCTCAGGCTTCTGCTTCTCAGCAAGACAGAGGGAGGAGTGGATTAGCAGCACTGAGCGCAATGTAATGCGATGTAATGCCACAGCAATGATGTGACTTGAGGAATTATTCCCCTGGAAGCAATGATTACTGATCTGCTCATTGGTAGCGATTGGTTTGTTAAACCAATACCCGCATCAGGATCAGTTTCAACTACTGGGGTGGTCCAAACACCTGATTCGACTGTTATCAGGCCATTAAATGGGTGTTATCAGTCGCTATAAGCACAATAGATGTGGGTCATTAGGGTTCTACTATGCCTACTATGTTGTAAAAGTAAAAGTGAAACTTAAAAGCAACACGTTCTAACATGTTATAAAACTGATTGAAACGTCACGTTTTGAACACAAAAAAGAGGCTTCTTTAGGTTTAGGCAATAAAACTACAATTTCTTGAGGTTTAGGCAACAAACTACAACTTCTTTAGGTTTAGGAAATAAAACTACAACTTCTTTAGGTTTAGGCAAAAAAACAGAAAACAGGTTTAGGCAACAAAACTACAACTTCTTTTGGTTTACGCAAAAATAAAAAAAGTTTAGGCAATAAAACTACAACTTCTTTAGGTTTCAAACAAAAGTTTAGGGAAAAACATTCTGTTTAGAGGTCACTGTCATGTTCTTCTATATTTTCTTTCAGTGATCTACCATGTGAATAGATGATAAAAGCTACTTGTGGGTGTAGTAGGCCCCTATTGACCCACATCTATGGGGCTTATAGCAACTGATAACGCCTACTTAAGCCTATTTAACAGCCTGACAACAGTGTAATCGACTGGATCAAGAAACTAAAAAGTGTCAACTTTCGAGCCATTTCTCATGCTACTGACTAATTTTAGGAGAATAAATTAAGTGATGGATTTGTTTTTGGACAGCTACATCTTCAGTCTGACATTCAGAGGGGGGTGACACCAAAGTGTGACTCATCATCTTGTTGGCATTTAAAATGTTAAGGAAAATTAATGGCGGTGACAAAACTGATGTAAATAATTAGCACCCTCCAAATGGTGTTGCCTGGCTAAAATCTTGGAATCCCCCTCTTCGTTACATCCAATGCCAACTATATGAGAGGGCAGTAACATAAAGAATATGAAGAGTCAGTTTGTCCGGCTTCTCAATCTTTTATTGCCTGATAGAGGCCCAGGCTGAAATATCAAACCACCCAGCCCTGACTACAAATAATATCACAATACTAAATAAACTACCCCCAAAAAGGGAAAGTTACAAACACAGGCGCAGTTTGTGTTGGTTCAGGGGTCTCACTGAACCCCCTAGTGGCTGTAGGCAAAAATGCATGTCGGGATATTTATATTTTTTATAATAACACCAAACTAATCATTTATTTTAATGATGAATAATATCGACCTTGTTGTGTCTTCTTATTGACAGACTAAGAAACCAACAAGATAAGAAGATAGATTTGGGGTCTTTTTATTTACTTATAATAACAGTGAATGCCCTCTGTCCACACATATGCGCCATCTGTTACATCATCTAAACAAACCACGTACCTATCAGCTGAGCGCTCGAGATCAGACTGGAGACGTAACCACTTACAAGATGGGTGATACTTGCTATTGTACTACATTTGTACTTTTTAAACTGAAAACAGTTAGGACACGGTGTAATATGTAGGCTACACACAGCATCCCAATACCCTAGATGTCTCTGTGTTTTACACATTACATTCCCTCTATATCTTTTTTGGTGAACCCCCAATCTTAAAGTTCAAACTGCGCCTATGGTTACAAGACTCAAACTAACTCTAACACAAAAGAAACAGAAGAAAAGAAAGACAGATAAAATGACAGCTCCACCCTGCAGAGTTTAAGATAGGTGTTAAAATAACAAAACAATAAGGTAAATTAGTTAAATGATTAACTGAAAGTATACAGTAGAATCAGTACCTTTCCGATATCTGAGGCCTATACCACAGTGGGCTACCTCCAGGTCTGAAAAGTGAAGCCAATGGGGGAGTACCTTAAACTTGCATTCTTTCTAACAGCCAGCAGGGGGCGACTCCTCTGGTTGCAAAAAGAAGTCTAATTGTATAGAAGTCTATGAGAAAATGAGCATACTTCTCCCTTGATTTATTACCTCAGTTAACATTGTAAACATGAGTTTATGGTCTCAATCGCTAGTTTCCAATCTTCTTCAATACAGCATGATGTTCATTTAGTGAATTATGGTACCATTTAGAGTCAAATAGACCATAAAGCAGGGTATGCTTTAGGGCGTGGCTACCTTGTGATTGACAGGTTGCTATCACGGTGTTGTCCGGTCAGGGAGTTGTCCGTATTTTTGTCTTTGAACTGTAGCCATTTCACAATGTGTTTTCAGCAGATGAAAGTGACCTTTTTGGTTGCCTAAAAATGTCTTATTCAGCGTTTTGTGGTATTCACTCCACCCTCTTGCGTCACCTCTGGTTGCAAAAGACCAGCATGGCAACAGCCAAATACCAAGACGATGACGGCCAAAATGCCAAACATGAGGCTTCAATACCGTAGTCCACAAACCAATGGGTGACGTCAGAGAGACTACGTCCACTTGTTATATACAGTCTATGCTGTACCCGGAAGCGAAATCAGTGGGTAAGCCAGCTATCCTCTAAGTCTAGGTGCAAGCAGGCAGCAGAAAATGGCCAGGGGCCTCACAGGTGCAGCTCTTTATATACCCACAGATGTACCTGTAACAGTTACACTTTCACCTATTTCACCATTTCACAATTCTTACTCTCTATAATCTGCACATGACAACTATGGTATGGTGAATGTAAGAAAAGATCATGGCCACAGTAAATACTTACAATTACCACCTTGGGATTGTATGTCTCCGCTAACCAGTGAAGTCACAGTTTACATCGTCTGTCCAAAATGTGAAATTGTCATAATTAGCATATGAATTCTTGAGCCTTGCCGAAAATGTGTTTTGTGAGGTCACAGTGACCTTGTGAAAATCCCTCACAGCGTTCCTGAGACATCGCGTTCACAAGAATGGGACGGAGCAGCAGTCCATTCTCATTCCCAGGGCGTAAAATACAACGCTTTGTTAAGCCCCTCGGCATGTGATACAAACGCACAAGGCAACCTTTAACGCCTGTATGAGATCGTTCGTGTCCCGTGTTCACAACGTTCAGTTTCGTCTTTACTTTACAAAATTTTAAGCCCAACCATGTTGCTTTTTCCTAAACCTAGCTAAGTGGTTTTGTTGCCTAAAGTGTATTTGTGTAATTCACAACATTAAGCACGTGTCTACTGTGACCTTAAAGTGACGCCAAGGGGTCTGAAAAAGCCTCAGTATGTGACGAGTTGGGATGAGAATGTGTTGGACAGACGTGAGGTCACAGTGACCTTTGACCACCAAAATCGAATCAGTTCATCCTTGAGTCCAAAATGGACGTTTGTACCAAATTTGAAGAAACTCGCTCTAGGCGTTCCTGAGATATCGCGTTCACGAGAATGGGACGTACGTACGGACGGACATACAACGGACAACCTGAAAACGTAATACCTCCGGCCATGGCTGTCACCGTCGCGGACGCATAAAAAGGCATTGCTGGTGAATTGCAGGTCTGTTACAGGAGGCAAGTTTCTGTCTCCTGCATCAAAGTCAAACGTGCTAAACGCCAGTCCACCACCCAAAGCTCCACACTATTACTTTCCACCTTGCAACATAAAGGGCACACTACTTCCTGCGATGGCACTGAACGTTGGCATTGGACGGAAATTGTGAATCATAATTCCTAGGATGCTGCTTGGTTGGAGAATCTTTGCTATAATGGCCAAAGTTTGGCTATAGTATCTAAAATAAGCCTCCAGTAGCTCCAGCACAACCAATGAAATGTTTGCTAGCGAACTGAGCTATTGACAGGAATGGTTCCACATAAGAAATGACAAATGGCGGAGAGAAGAAAATAAGGGAGTCGTGACGAATAAAAGCAGAAGAGAAAACAATGAGCAAACAGGAGGCAAGAAGGGGTTAAAGAGAAGGAGGATAGGGATGAAGAAAGGCAGGACGGCAAAATGATGAAAAGGAAGGAGGGATATGCAGAAGAGGAAAAAGTGATCAAGATTAAGGAGGGTTGAGGTAATGAAGAGCAGCTGGATGGGAGGGATGGAAATCAGTGAAGTCAAAAAGAAGGCGGAAAGGAGGGGGGGAGAACAGAGGGAGGGGAGACAGATATGGAGTGAAGACAAAGGAGGGGAGGAAGGAGGGATGAAAAGAGGAGGTGATTGGCACAGAGGAGGAAGGAAAGGGAGAAATGACAGAGGAAGAAGAACAAAGTAAGGAAGGAAGAAGTGCGATCAGCGTAGAGGAGGGAGGGATGGATGAAGAGGAGGATGGTTGAAAAGAGCGAGGGATGAAGGGGAGGGAGGCCGTGACGGGGAGCCATTAATAATTTATGATAGCCTCAGCTTTTGAAAGCAGCCCAGCGGTCCCGCTCCCTGCTTTCCCCTGACGTTTAATTTGTCTGAAAATCAGCAAGCGTAGAGTCTGATTATCGTCTCCGTCTGCCAACGCCTCTGCTTCAATCTCCCTGACACCGAGGTGAGATCACAAGCTGTTCGGTACACACATGTCAGCCCGGAACCCTTTAGGTCAAAACAATCCTCGTCTAGAAGCTGCATCCATATACAGACAAAGTATCTCTGTGTCGAGAATCTCTGAACCTCTCAGAGCTATCTGAAATTAAATTCCCAACTAAAGACCTGAGATCTTCTATATCATTCCATTTATAAGCCCATTATATTGACAGGGAAAAGTGCAGGGCGAGCAGTAAAGTGCCCTTGTCCGAGCTCACTCAGTATAGTTTTACAGGCTATCTGACGGGCCTGTTTCAGAACAGGGGAAAGGAATGACTTGGTCTCCTACAGTAAAGTAGCTTCTCTTTCAGTGCGTCTCATGTCCCAAAATGGCTTTTCAGCCGCCACTGATGGTTTGTACACCATGCAGGAGACTCAGGATTAGAGTTTGGATGATGTTATAATAAAAATTAAGCTTCCGTCATATTAGCAAATTAATGTCTCTGCACTATAAAAACATATAAGCTGGTTCAACTTTAATGGATGGGTCATTAAAATGTTGGAGACCTGATTTGTTTCCTACCGACAGTCAGCATTGGTTTATTTTAGGGCTATCAAAGTTTCCTTTTAATGCCACTAATTTCTTTAACGCATTAACGCAATCGATATATCGGAGGTTGTAGCAGGCTCAGTATAAAAGCTAGAGTGAAGATACTGGTATCGTGATGAATGAAACTAAAAAAACTAATGAATCCATTGGTACCAACCATTTCAAACTAGCTTGTTGCCAAGGAGGCTAAATAACGCTCCAAAAACGCAAAATGTTTTGGCGAGGTATAACGGTCATAGCCATTTTCTAAGGGGTCCCTTGACCTCTGACCCCACGATATGTGAATTAAAATGAGTTCTATGGGTACCCACGAGTCTCCCCTTTACAGACATGCCCACTTTATGATAATTTCATGCAGTTTGGGGCAAGTCAAAGCATATTTTTTTTATGCTAAATGCAGTACCTGTGAGGGTTCCTGGACAATATTGGTCATTGTTTTGTGTTGTTAATTGATTTCCAACAATAAATATATACATACATTTGCATAAAGCACCATATTTGCCCACTCCCGTGTTGATAAGAGTCTTAAATACATGACAAATTTCCCTTTAAGGTACAATTTGAACAGATGAAAAAAAATGTGTGATTTATTTGCGATTAATCGCGATTAACTATGTACAATCATGCGATTAATCGATTGACAGCCCTACTTTCTTGAAAAAAATGACAACAACAAAAAAAAGGAAGAAACAACCATGACATATCTTCCATCAAATGCATATGTTTGCTTACAAAACAAGAGGAGTCTCCGGAGAGTTTTAACTCTCAAACAATTCATGCTGGAACCCCTCCTAATAGACTGATCTTGTTTCTTCTCAATTTGATGAGTTTACTGATTCAACCAACTCATCATTTCAAGTCAAAAGACTTAAAGGGACTATTTGTAACTTTCAGAATTGCTTGTTAACAGTGACACCTGTGGCCGTGAAATCAACGAAAGTCAGCGTCGAGCTCGCGCTTGCTCGCTCTAAATAGACATGAACGAGCATCGCTCAAAACAGTGAGGCGACACACGTCAGCTAAAACCACAGTATCACTCTATATTTCAGCTGCCTGGCAGTAATGTTAGCTGACCAGACCAAGGTCTCTCCATGAACATGATTTAGATCTGATCCTAGTGTTGGCTTTTCCTGCCTCAGCGCTCTGCAGCGTGTCTCCCTGCTCTCTCCGCCCGCAGCCGGAGCGAGCAGGGAGACACCGGCACCCAGTCGGTAACGAGACGATAACGTGTCTCTCTGAAGAGCCCCGTCACTTCACAAGACACGGGAAACCCCTGTTTGTCTGGAGGAGCTGCAGCATTTATTTCTGCACAAACGTCCACTGTACATTCACTAGATATTCTCAGAGCTACTAACTCTTCTGCAGTGTGGAGTGAGCGCGCGTTCACGTCTAGAGGTGGAGCAAGTTGAGCGAGAACGCGTGCTGTCTGAGTGAAGGAAAGCAGGCAGAGGAGGAGAGGCAGCGGCCACACGCGAACGCGCATATGCGAGCGCGCATGTGTCCCGACCCGGTACATTTATACGCTTAAAAAGTTACAAACAGTCCCTTTAAAAGGGACTCTATGTAGGAATCAGAAATTGCCTGTTAATAGCGACACCTGTGGCAGTTAAGTCAATGAAAGTCAGCGTCCTGTTGCTCCCGCTCGCGCTTGTGCTCGCTCTACTGTACACAGACATGAATGAGCATCGCTCAAAACAGTGAGGCGACACACGTCAGCTAAAACCACAATATCCCTCTATATTTCACCTGCTTGGTAGTAATGTTAGCTGACCAGACGAAGATCTCTCTATGAATCAATGCTGATCCCAGTGTTGGCTTTTCCTGCTTCAGCCTCCCGACCGCGGCCGGAGGGAACAGGGAAGACACCGGAGTCTTGGTCGGAGACGATAACGTTGCTCGCTCCGGAGCCCCGTCTATTCACTCAGCAGCATGAAACAAGACACAGGGAAACCTCTGTTGGTCTGGAGGAGCTGCAGCATTTATTTCTGAACAAACGTCCACTGTACATTCACTAGATATTCTCAGAGCGAAACTAACTATTCTGCAGTGTGTAGTGTGCGCGCATGCACGTGAGAGGTGGAGCTGAGAGAGCGAATGAGAACGAGCGCGCTGTGTGAGTGAAGGCAAGCAGGCAGAGGAGCAGAGTACAGCAGAGACTCCGGCCCTGGAGACCAAAGTTACGGTCTCCCCTGTGTCTTCTGACTGCGGTCGGGGGGGCTGGAGCAGGAAGAGTTAACACTGTTTAACAGACGGGCTTCACTAGATATAACTTTGCGGTTTTGGTGCTTCCGTGCAGTTTGTTGGAGTCTTGAGTCTGAACAGCGTAGCCACAAGCGAGCGTGCGTGGGACTTACAAACAGTCCCTTTAAAGTCAGAAGAAAGTTTTTATTGGTTCAGAAATAGGTCTGAAAATAAAAAAAAATTAAAAATTGAAATGTATAAAATGTGTTTTTAAGTTCATGACAAAAGATGAGTTGATACCACTAAATTACTGTATGATTTAACAGTGTGGAAATTGATGTTTGGTTGTTGGAGTTGATGGTGAATGTCTTCCTATCTACTTCTAACCTTCAGTGGCCGTACTCATGTCTACATTTTTTCAGTGACAAGTACGACATTGTGCTCATTTGACAAATTACAGAAGAACCTGTGTCTTGACATCAACAATGTATAAAGCGACTGGTGTGCACGGAAACAATTTGAGGTTGCACTGTGTCCCCTTAATACCCTGGTTTCTCTTACAGCAGAGTTAAAATAAAAGGGGGCAAAAGCAATACATGTACTCTTATTGTAGTTCACCACTGCATGAGAGGAAAAGAAGCTTAACTTTCTTTTTAAATTCAGCCTGAGATAAATGACTAATATACAGATTATGATCACAGGACCAAGACAGTGCTAAATGAAAAGTTAAGAAAAGAACCACAGAAGAAACATTAAAGTATAAAAACGGAATTCTTCTCTTGGTCTCAATAGTTTTAACAGTCACAGAGTGATTCTCAGAGAGACACAGACACATTAGTGGATACTCCAATGCTGCCACCTAGTGGTGTGATTGAGTTACAGCAATGAAGGCACAGTCCAGCCTGAGCTGTAAACACAAATTGTACATGTCAAAGTTAATTGTGGAGCCTGGGAAACAATACCCTGTACGATGCCTTCAGAAACAAAATACTCAATTGCCTTTACTGACTTAGGGGCTACACATTTTGAACAGAAAGAGTCATTTACTAGGTAGGAAGGGCCCGACAAAACATGTTATGGTGTTACATTATGGGAAGATTACTACGTTTTTTGAAGAGACTCATATCAGGAAGTCAGGATATATGTCCCCAAACAATTTTATTTATAGAGCACATTTAAAAACAACAAAAGTTGACCAAAGTGCTTTACAATTATACATAAAAAACATAAAAACAACACAATAAAACACTAAGACCAACTTAAAACCCACAGGACATTAAAATAATAAAAGCGTTAAGACCAATAGGAAAGGAAAAAAGGATTAAAATAGTCAACTCTCATGCCGAGCCAAAAGCCAAGGAATAAAAGTGTGTTTTGAGGTTTGATTTAAAAACAGGCAGTGTGGGGGAAACAGCCCAACATGTAGAGGCAGAGCGTTCCAGAGCTTTGGAGCTGCAACTGCAAAGGCTTGGTCACTCCTGAGCTTCAACCTCTAGACCTCTGGACAGTCAGAAGCAACTGGTCAGTGGATCTGAGTGTCCGGAGCTTGATCAGAGAGGTCGGAGCTTGCCCATTTAATGATTTAAATGTTAATAATAAAATCTTAAAATCAATCCTAAAACGCACAGGGAGGTAGGTATCGCTGCTATGCTCTCAAAAATAACAAACACGTATTTAAAAAAAAAAAAAAAAAAATATATATATATATATATACACAATATTGAAAGAATAAAAAAAAGGAATACATCTTGCATGTCTCAGTGCAAAGAAATGAATTTCTTGTTGTTGAAGCTTTTGGGAGGATGGACTCTTCAGTGTCATGCAGTCATGACTGAGACTTTGTGGAAGCTCCTGGAAAGGACGCCGGGGCTTTTGCTGTGTGAGAAAGTGGCCATCAGCACTTTAGTGCCAGGTGAAGTGGCCTCGATGGACACCGTCTTCTCTATCTTCTCGCCTGGCTGCAGGAGAACCAGTCTGGGAGAAAGACAAGACAAAACTTCCACATTTCAGCTCTCACAAAGACCCACACAGAATATTTCCAGTGCAGCCCTGAAACAGTTTGGAGGTCCATTGTCTTGCACAAGAGTCGGTAATAATATTGGACAATGAATAAAAGGGGCAATTGGCAAAATGTTTGACAGCACAAACGATCAGAATATATCTGTGTCTGTGTGTGTGTGTATGTGTGGGAGATGAGTGTTGATTAATACTATCAATTATTCTACGAATCCTTTGCCAGGTACAGGGAGTTTTCTGGCTCCCAGAACAAACGTTCTGCCCTTTCTCAAGCCAAAAAAAAACAAATGCCAAAGCAGTTTTATATCTCCGGTATTTTGCCTGGTGATTTATTACCTCTTACAGTACAGTAAGTCGATGTTTCTGCTGAATCTTTTCTCTAATTAGTGAGTTTATTCCTCTCTGGGGTGAAACTCTTGCTTCATTGCGCCAATAAAAAGCCACCATGGCTCTAGGGGACTGAAATAAGACCAAACCAGGAAGATTTAAAACTTTCATTGACAAAGTTTGTCCAGTTAAAGCCATAAAAGAGGTAAAGGAAGGAAACGGGAGTTTAAGTTTTAATGCCACAAAGGAGGAAACAAACAGAAAAATGAAAACATGGAATAAAGAAAGTTGGATATAATGAAAAATGTGTTGATGCTACGTTGCAAAACACGTTAATGATATCAGAGTGTTTTCCAGTCTTTGACCATGAGGTGATTCTTGTCTGGCACAAAATGCATGTCTCTCAACCCTCGTTAGGTTTAATAAGAAGTAGTTTTTGTGTTCGATTTATTACAGAGTTCTTCTGCTAAATTCGGCATCATGTTTCACTCAGTAGAACTCCCATTTAATAAATCAGCAGTTACAGAAATGTGTAAACAAGCTTTATCTGGGAAACATCACATTTAGTGACTTGACGTGTTTTTAGAGCACATTTTACTTTTTTTGGTTTAGATTTTTTTGTTTTTGTTTGAGTCATTAGAAATCCTAAACTATCTTTCAGGAGGAGTAGATGTGTATCAGTAAGCATGGCCCCGTTAAATTTAACAATATGTCAACGAAACTAGGAAACAGTTGAAGACTTTATTCACCTCGTCATTCATTTCAAATGTAAATTTACTTATCAAACAGACTTTTTGCTGTTTACTCAGTTCATCTGATAAATTCATCATGTTTCACAAAGTACAACTCTGATTTAATGAAATTGCATGGACCGCCGTCGACTGGCGGTGTTTCGGGATGTCAAACAGTAACGTTACACATCTTTCTTTATTTTATTTAACTTAGTTCACAGAAGAGCTGTTAAAGTTAAATATCAGCCGAAATGTAAAGTTTTTTTTTAGGTGTCATACAATGTCATACGTTATGATTTAGGAGTATCATCTATATATATATATATATATATATATATATATATGGCTGGCTGTCAGTCGATTAAAACATTTAATCACGATTAATCGCAAATTATTCGCACATTTTCATCCGTTCAAAATGTGCCTTAAAGGGAGATTTGTCAAGTATTTGATACTCTTATCAACATGGGAGTGGGCAAATATGGTGCTTTATGCAAATGTATGTATATATTTATTATTGGAAATCAATTAACAACACAAAACAATGACAAATATTGTCCAGAAACCCTCACAGGTACTGCATTTAGCATAAAGAATATGCTGAAATCATAACATGGCAAACTGCAGCCCAACAGGCAACAACAGCTGTCAGTGTGTCAGTGTGCTGACTTGAATATGACTTTCCCCAAACTGCATGTGATTACCATAAAGTGGGCATGTCTGTAAAGGGGAGACTCATGGGTAGCTATAGAACCCATTTACATTCACATAACTTGAGGTCAGAGGTCAAGGGATCCTATTAAAAATGGCCACGGCAGTCCGCTACAACCTAAAAATCGCAAGTTGCGTAAATGCGTTAACGAAAGCAGTGGCGTTGAAACAAATTTGCGTTAACGTGTTATTATCGCGTCAACTAATATATAGCCTACAGAGACGTAAACAGTTTGTAAAACAGTAGGTAAAGTATATAGAGGTAAAGTGACAGTATAATGGTAAAGTGTCATAGTGATGAGCTCAGGTTTAAAAGAAAAACACTGAAGAAACGGACGTGAACTGTTCTTTTTTTAATCTATGTGAACTAAGTTTGAACTTGCACAACAATGAATTTAACCCTTGAGGGTGATGGTGCCTTACTCTACCCACAGAGCTGCACGGCTGCATTCAGATGGAACAACATTATGTTCCTGGCTGCTGCTGCTGCTGCCAGAACATAGCTGAATGGCTGCATTCAGATGGAACAACATTATGTTCCTGGCTGCTGCTGCTGCTGCCAGGAACATACCTGACAGCATTCCCACACGGCATTCCTCGGACACTAATACCACAAACCATCTTCTCCTCCTGACTCAAACATAAAGGAAAGGCAAGATGTGTGCAACACCGCTGTAATGTGACCATTCCACAATGTATATTTTTTTGTCCTATGGAGCCATGCAGGCAACAACCACAAGTATCGCATAAGAATGGTGACTTATTTCTTGAGGTCCAACTGTAAACAGACTCACCTGGCTTCGTGTTTGCACTGTAACAAGCCCGATCCCTCTACAGTCAGCACAGCTCCATTCAGGATTTTGGTAAATGTGTTGGTGAAGGACACCTGGACTGTGTGCTCCTTCTTCATCTGGATGCTGTCTCCTCCTTCAATCTGGGGAAAAAATACAGTTACATGAAAACAAAATCATCTATTCACTTGATAATGAGTTCTGGTGGTCAACACTAACACTTTAGTCCACATTGTGCTGAGTGGTCATCGGTAGAATAAACATTTAAATGTATGTACAGTAGGTATGGTACGTGATGGTTTTAAATCAGCGCAGACTACATTTTCTGAGGTCATCTGGCGTTCTTGTTTTTGCATTGTTTCCAACAGATAGAAAACCTATTGTTTTGGATGACAGGAAACTAGTTGGGGCTGCGCTCTACGCTCAGACTGCACTGAACAGAGCAGTCAGATAAGTGTCTAATTCTTCATTCCATGTAAATGTGTGTAAGATTCATAAACGATTATCATGGCTAAATGTAGGGGCTAAATTAAAATGTTGTCTTCTGATATTCATGCAAAATGTCATTTGTCAATTTGTGAAAAAATAGTATATTGTATAATAATGTATTACGGTATAATACATAGGGGATCTGGTTGTGCCATATCCACAAACTAATGAAATCTATGGAGCTTCTTCTGCCTGGAATTTGCTCCCCACCATCATCAGACCGATCAAAAGTAGATTTTCTTTCAAAAAGCCACTGAAACAAAAACTGATAAATGTTGGCGCCCGATTCGACTGTTATCAGGCCATTAAATAGACATTATCGGGCGCTATAAGCACCACATATGTGGGTCATTAGTTCTATAAGCACAGGTGCAGCCCTCTACTAAGGTGGCCCTGCCACTCCTGCGCCGCTCGCTGAAGAGCACTGGATACTGCCTTGTATACTGTGGGACGTACATATTCGGTAGGCACGTATGCAAATCTCAGTGGGCGAACGCGTGACTGTGGTTGGAGGAGAGTAGTACCGATAGAGTCCAGTCGAGGGCTCCGCCGGTGCTTATAGAACTATGGTTACAATATCGTAACCTTCGTTACAAGCGCGAGTACATAGCATTTTTACAGTACAATGGTCATTGTGACCTCTTAGACTGGAAGAACGAGTGTGACAGGAGAAGTAATCTGATTAAATACTGTTGTATGTGGCAAATTCTGTGCATCTTATATGATGTCATATAAACATCATGTTATGATTTAGTGAGTGGGAAAAGTTCTGAGATTTGGGTCACCAAACTCTAGAGAGGGGTGATCGATGCTGAATACTCCTCTGATCTGAATTTCTGTCTTTGCTCTTCATTTAAATAACTTCATCTTGTCATGTACAACTGACAGGAGACAGAAGATCAAAGCGAACAATGACAAAGAAGGAAAAGAAAGGAACACGACATCATTTATTTGTGAGCTGAAGAGTTGTGAGGCAGGATTCTGCTGTACCTCTATGGTTATCTGTGGTGAGCTTATGTTGAACTCCTGCGTGTCCAGGAATCTTTCTTCGGTCCTCACGTCCTTTATCACCACTGCCACGTTCACAATGGCATCACTGGCCAGGACCGACTCATACTCCGAGTGAAGGATGGAGTGGTGGAGCGTCAGTTCTGCAGGGAACGTAAAGGATGTGAACATGAGAGAAACAAAGCGATTAATCGCTCGCGTTTTTGTTAGACTGCACACAACTCCTCACCTTCGCCCGGCTGTATGCGCACTTCTTTGTGTGTTTTCCAGAAGCTCTCCAGCGGGTTGCTGCTGTACCCCTTCAGCTGAGCATTGAGGTGCTCCATCAGGACCCTGGGGCTGCTTGACTGGTTTGTGACCGTCACACTCATGACGATGCTCTCACCCAGTACTGGCACCCCATCTATGCTTAGGGACACCTTCAAACCGGGTGAACTCTCTTCTGGAGATGAAGGGGAGAGATATGTACATTGTTTCAAATAGCCACCGGATAAACTAAGCATAAACCAAACATAAACTAAACATATTACTACTTATTAGCATACCGGTATTCATTTTTTAAAAATTGAACCTCTGATTATGACAGGGGCGTTTTCTTTATCGCAGCATTCCCAACATTGGACGCTGCAACTAGACACCTGATTGGACGAACGCTTTCACTCGTGGGCTGCTGCTCCCATGCTTTCAAACCGGAACCAACATGCCAGCTCGTTTGGAAACTTGTAAATAATTCACCGAAATGTGTTTCTGAAAACATTTTATGTGAGCAATAAGCCATGCCGTTGCTGAATCTGTCTTTATTTCAGATTGAAAACGGTTAGTTTAAAAGTTTCTAGGGAGTTTCCAGAGGCAGCGAGTCACACTGGACGCCCCAGATTTGCATAAAGTATAGCCTATACCTCAACTTTATGCAAATGAGGAGCGGCCAACGTGACGCCTCGTCTCTCGAATCGCACTGCCACGCTACCAGAATGCATTGCACGGCTGCTTACATAGACAATGAATGGGAAGCGTGGAAAGGACGGAGGCTGTGGACATGTACCATTAGTACATTTCAGTTTCAAATACACACTGTGAAATGAAGGCAAAATAGTTTGTTTAGTGACAGTAAGGGGCACGTCGCCAGCAAAAATGCGTCGCCAGCAAAACCATTGTTACCTCCGCCAAGGTCGAAGGCCTATGAAGGAGGTTATGTTTTCACCGGCGTTGGTTTGTTGGTTTGTCCATTTGGAGGATTACTCCAAAAGTCTGCGATGGATTTGAGGGATGGGGTGTGGCACAATGAACAATCCATTAGATTTTGGTGGCGACCCGGATCATGATCCGGCTTCGGGAATTTTTTTTAATAACTCCGCTCAGCCTGTGCATGAACACCACAGGCTTTAAGACATGCGCAGTGTAACTGATGACGCGCTCATGACGCGTCACCCTGCCTCTTTCCTTCTGCCTGCAGAGAGAGGGACAGAGAGAGAGCGGGGGGTGGAGGGAGGGGGGACGACGACTGTAGATTCTGCGTTTTTTCACATTAAACTCGGTGAAATTACAGTTGAGTTTAGACGAAAGCACACTTGGTGATCATTGGAAAGGGTAACGACGACGGTTTAGGTGAGTTTCACTTTGTTTCTGTCCAGTTCGAATGAAGTGTTTCACGCTGCTGCACTGCGTACAGCTGATCTCAACATAAACAAAAATACACGTGGATGATGGCGCAAGCTCAACGGAGAGGGGAGCGTGGTGGGCAATCGTACCATTCTAGTTATCCTATGGTATGGCGTGCCAGCCGTGTGCTCCTCTCTGGCGCAGCGTGTTGCGTTTTTCTAGCGTTTTTTTAGACGCACATAAAAGTTAAAATATTTTCAACTTTTCAGCGCCAGGCGCAGAGTCACGCCGTTCATCAGTGTCACACTTGGCCCAGACAGCCAATCAAATCAAGCAAGAGGCGCGCTGTACTACTTTACCACTTCCTTCCTGTTTTGGTGCCGGTAGATGTGGTGGGGCTAGCTTAGCTTCACTGTTGGACTGTGAGAGAGCTATATGTGTGAGAGAGAAGGGGGTATTCATATCTCATGTCGTGATAGTTTCACGTAGGCTACTGTCTACATAGAGAGAAAGAGAGAGAGAGAGAGACACCACATTTTTCCCATTAATCACATTTGATCGCAGCGTTTGCGCACACATCGGTTCTACAGGCGCACCAAGCTGTTTTGCACGACGCTCTTTGCCAAGGCATTTTTGAAGCTGTAGCAACGCATCTCGGTGTGATCAGCCCCTATGAGTAGTATGGAAGCTTACCTTCCTCTCCTACCATTGAACTGTTCTGCCGCCCTGTGGTAAATTGAGAGAGATTTTGTCATTAAAAAGCAATGGTATCAAATTTATGCCCTCAACAAGAAGCGAAGAAAATAGTGTGAAGCCATTGGCATTGTGTATTGTGTACTTGTGCGCATGCACGTGTCAAACACAACGGGAACCCGCTTGTATAAAAATGGCTCCATAGCACTACTAGAGGTCAAAAACTCCACCTTTAAGTTACAAAATAACTTCCATTTTAAAGGAGCAGTGTGTAACATTTAGGGGGATCTATTGGCAGAAATGGAATATATTATTAAGTATGTTTTCTTTAGTGTATAATTACCTGAAGCTAAGAATTGTTGTGTTTTCGTTACCTAGAATGAGCCGTTTATAGCTACATGTATATTTATTATTTATTTATGTATATTTATAGGGAGCGCATCCTCTCTTCACGGAGCCGGCCGCCATATTTCTACAGTAGCCGAGAATGGACAAACTTGGACCGTAGTTGATAACTCAGCCACCATTACAAGGCATGGAAAACCTCGGTTGGTCTTGTGGAGCTGCAGCATTTATTTATGCACAAACTGCAACTTCCACCGTACATTCACTTGATATTCTCAAAGCTAACTTCACTCACATCACACACGTTCGCCACCACTCTCTCCCACGTACACACACACTCTACACACTGGATCTGCTATGCTCCAAATGATCTATGCTACTCTTACAACAGCTCTAGCGCTTGGCACCCATGATCTGCAACCTCACCGCTAGATGCCGCCAGATGTTACGCACTGGTCCTTTATGGAATTTACGTAAACATGTGTATGTTTGCATGTGGAAAGGAGGGAGAGGATGTTTGTTACACAGCCACTGACCAGATGACATGCACATTGTCATTGATTGACCACTAAAACTGTCCCGTAATGCTGGTTTCTCCTCTGAAAAGGAAAAGAAAATGGGGAGAAAAACTTCATCACACATATGGAGAACAAAGATAGAAAACAACCTACTTCTACTGTCTGTATTTGCATCATGCTAACTCAATCCACAAATTGGCTTCTTTTTAAAGAAGATACTGTATCTGGTCTTACTGTTCTTGCCCTTATAAGTCTGAGTCAGATTCTCTGGCGCGTCTGAGCCGATGCTCTTCGTGTAGATCAGCTTTCCCACCCGCTCAGTGTCCTCCTTCCTGTCCACCACCCGACCGCCACGCACGATCAGCCGTATGACGTCAGCGTCTACGGAGGCGTAGATGAATGACGTGTCATAACGGGCTCGGAGGCGACGTTGCTGGATGGCAACTACTGGGCAAGGGCCACAGCAGTATATCCCTGCAGAGAAAGAGGTGTTGATTGTTACATACTAATTGGTTATCATTCACAAATAATAAATCACATTATCCATTATTTTCTGTGACATTTACTCAAGAAAGAACTGAATGTGACATTAGAGCCTCCTCCTTGAGTAAATGTCACAGAAAATAATGGATAATGGGATTTATGTCACATTCAGTTTTGATCAGGTATGTTTAGCAAGGTAGGTGTTCAAGATTTCTGTCCAAATTTGAAAATGCTAAAGCCGCAGTAGGCAGAATGTTTTTGGCATCATTGGGCAAAAATGTCTTAATAACCTTTCAGCATATTGTAATTCAAGTGTTCTGAGAGGAAACTAGACTTCTGCACCTCCTCATGGCTCTGTTTTCAGGCTTTAAATAATCTATCCCATGACGGGAGACTTTGGCCAATCACAGGTCATTTCAGAGAGAGAGAGCGTTCCTATTGGCTGTTCATTCAACGGAGGCAGCTGTCAATCACTCGCAAACTCCAATCAAATCCAATCAAAAAGTCAAACTAGGCAGCGCTGATCAAATATTATTCAATATTCTGTAACTGTACTGCATATTTCTCGCGTAAAATGTTTTCAGAAACATCTTGTAGTGTACTGTTTAGCTATAAAATGAAAAAGTTTGCTCCAGCTGGTGGGCGGTGCTTGGTATTTCCTCAACTGATCTCAACATGGCTGCCGGCTAACAAACTTTCTAATTTTACAGATAAACAGTACACTACAAGATGTTTCTGAAAACATTGTATGCGAGAAATAGGCATTACAGTAACAGAATATTGCTTTAAATTGTAAAATTGACATCCAAATGACAGCTGTTGAAACCCTCTTGGAGCAGGGACCCACCTGCACTCTTCTCCTGGGGGGTCGGGTCCACTACCTGCCAGCCATCAAACTCTGCACCGAGGTCTGGCCTCCTCATCCAGCACTCCACCCACACATGGAAGTTCCTGCAAGAAGACACACAGGTATGGATGCACAAACATATACACACACTCTCAACAAATTGAGTATGCATACACCAATAAACATGGACATGCATGCCCGAAGGAATAATATACATGATCACATGAAAACACACTAAGGCGACTAACGTGTTGACATTGACTGAGAGAAATGTAGGCTGATTTAAAAAAAAAAAAAATCTATATAGTTCCTCTTGAAAAATTCAGTTTTAATTGTCAAATTATCCTGATAGCTACAGTAGACAAGTAAGAAAACAACTGTTATCTTGGTCGTGGTTTGAGATCAAAAGACACCAACCAAATGCTGTCCTTTGACAGGTTGAGCTTTTCCCCTGTGGTCGTGTAAAATTCTTGAATTTTCAGGTTGCCATCACCGTCATGGGCTGCGTTAAAGACTGTCACCACCCTGGAGGGAATCCCCAGCACTCTCATCACTGAAAAAAAGAAGTCAGTCTTAAACACTAGACGGACCAGGATTTTGAAATCATCTATATTGACAAATTTAGGCCTGAAATGTTAAGCCTGTTTAGTAAAAATATTTTTAAAAAATCAAATTAAGTAGTGATGATATTTTAAAGGTCAGTTCAACCAAAATACAAGAGAAAAAAAATGGTATCTGGCCATGCAGATACAGAGTTTCAGTAGGGCTTTATGTAGTCAACCAAAGAAAATTCTACCTACTCTTCAACCAATCGATCGGTCGATGGGGAAAAAAATCTGCATGTTATCTCTAGATTAACTAAATCGGCCACAAAAAGCATGTGCAGGAGGCCCAGATATGTCAACAAAGCAGATAGAAGCTTGGATTACAACACACACAGAGGGAGAGTGACTTCATTCTCTACTCAGGTAGACATTACTCCTCTATATCTTTTCATAGCAAATAGTTGTTTGCTGCTATATTAATGTTCTGAATATTGTATAGAGCACCTTTAACCTAAATATTTTAAGCTTAAATGATAACAGACACAAAACCGACCAGTGAGCACCTGCCCATATTCATATGATTTCTGAAAATAGAACTGTAGCCGTCGAAGCTGTCGCAAAGGGGACGCGCCTGCAGTTATATTATAAACAAAACGATTAGGGCTAATTATTAGACCAAGCATATTGAATTAATCTGATATGTTCACACTCAAAGTCCATCAAGTAAACCAGCGATGCACGGGTCGGCAACACTATCACCTCTTTGTCCCAGATATAAGACAGGGAGGAAAAGAAATCATTCACTGTTACTTTAAATTCCTTACTAAGATCTTGCTTAAAAAAACATTATGTATCCCACAAAAGACAGCAATCATAATCAGACATATTGCATAACAAGTAAGATTTGATTTGGACGGGATTAACATTACACAAGGAGGTGGGGAATAGAATATTCACTGTGGTCCGTGTTAATTTAGCTCATCATTCCTGCAGGGAAATTACAGGATGTGGTCTGAAATACATTTTATAGATATACATGTTTCCATCTGTCAGATTAGCAGAAACATTTTTGACTTCCCGCAGAAGAAAAACTCCACTTTACATAAATACACTCTTGTGTCCTAATTATTCTAAGTACCCGTGCAGAGGACAGATGCAAAGACCCAGCACTGTCCATAGCGCACGGGGGTGCAATTGGACGAGACCCAGCGGTGCAGGATGTCAGCGCTGCCGCTCCACTCTGTAGGATGGACACCACCTTCGTAGCTGCCGTCCCACTTCCCCACCAACATACCCAGGTCATCATTAGAGTTCACCTTGGACAGGGTGGAGACACATTACTGATCTTTCTTTCTTCACTGAGAGAGAGTTCTTCAATAAATTCCAATCATGTTATTGATAATAAACTCGGAAAAAAAAGTTTGGAAACTTGTGTTCGGTCGATTATTTCTCTGTTGTTTCAATGCTAACTGGCATTGTATTTTACATCGTTGGAAAGGCTGTTTATTTACCTTCACAATGATGTCCAACTTGTAAGTATCATGCATTTGTGGGATGAGCAGCACAGCTGATTATGTGGGTTGTGCCCAAGTAAAATTTGCCAAAATTCTGGTGGATTGGATGATTGAACTCTGTAACAAGGAACAAACAAGACATATTTCACACTTTATTCATTTAATACCGTCAGGAGCCTCAGTAGCGGGTGGAAGATCCATATGCAGCCACAACAGCCTGGCACCTCATCCTCATGCTGGTCACCAACCTGGTCACACGTTGCTGTTGGATGGCGTTCCATTCCTCAACCAGGATGCAACTTGATTTTGCGAAACAACAGCTTCAACTTGCCCTATCGCACGGGCGTGGTAAAAGTAAAATTTGCTAAAATTCTCTGCCAATTCTAAACAGTGTTATTTCCTGTTGGTATTGACGCTTGTTTTGAGTTCCAGGCGCTGTCAATCAGGTGCCTGAAGTGCCGGGGGCCTGCTGGGTGCTGCGCCTACTAAAGTGATCATTTGATGTCTGCTCCAAGCATCGGCATGCCAAGTTTGTCTAATCTGAATAAGGCTCGTGGGGCAAGTTGAAGCTGGTGTTTCGCAAAACCAAGTTGCATCCTGGTTGAGGAATGGAATGTCATCCTACAGCAACGTGTAGGTTGGTGTCGGTGACCAGCATGAGGAATAGGTGCCAGGCTGTTGTGGCTGCGTATGGATCTTCCACCGCTATTGAGGCTCCTGACGATGTATTAAATGAATAAAGTGTAAAATTGCCAATATGTCTTGTTTGGTCCACGTTGCTGAGAGAGAGTTCAATTATCCAATCCACCAAACAACTCACAACAAGAGTCAATACCAACGGGAGAATACCCAGTTTAGTATCGGCAGAGAACGCTACCCACATAATCAGCTGTGCTGCTCGTCCCACAAATGCATGATCCTTACAAGTTGGACATCATTGTGAAGGTAAATAAACAGGCTTTCCCACGATGTAAAATACAATGCCAATTAGCATTGTAACAACAGAGAAATATTCCACCAAACACAAATTTCCAAACTTTTTTTTCCGAGTTTATTAGTAAAGAATTTGGCAGGAGAGGGAATGCATGTGCATGTTTTTACATATTTATCGCACATAACAGTATTTGTGAGTGTTGTGTTCTCACCATAGCGCAGATCACCCTGCTGAGGTAGACCGGGTCTGCTCGTCGAACGTAGTCTACGTCTTTGTTGCTGAGGTGCTGTGGGCTGACCTGTAGGAGCGCCAGACATGCCTCTAGGACCCCAGGCTCATACTGCACACATGGAAACACAAACGTAGCTTTGCTGTATTCTTACCTGCAAATAATGTGATTATACATGATCCATTCATGATAGCTGAGCGTCACATACCTGACCAAAGGACCAGGGCCGCCCATTAATGTTTAGATTGGTGCCCATGTACACAACCCCGTAATCACTCTTGATATATTCTTGTATTTGGGCATCCAGTGGCATGTACACTGGGTCATCTGAAAGGCAATAGCAGTGGTGTGGAATGACTTATATAACAAGGCAACAGAAAAAAAGACCATGTAGACCATAACAGGAAGGAGTATTACTACATGGACCCACCTTTCAGCCAAGGGTTGCAGAGCAGCGCAAATGTCCCCACTATATAGCTCGTTCTGTACCGTGTGGTCTCTATGTGGACCAGGAGGCGATACAGAGCCACAGAGGATTGAACAGGGGAGCAGACGTGGATGGTGACTGACTGAGAATGCCTGTCGCCTGGGTAGGTTTTGGCTGACCAGCATTGGGGGTTGGATCGCTCGTCAGAGAACTGGACTGGGATCCTCTCTGACAGACCGCCTGTATGGTGAAAGAAAACACTCGCAGCTTACATAAAGCAGCAGTAGGCAGGTTGGAGCAAATATGATTAAAAAAGAAAGAAATTATTTTTATAAAACAGTCACTATATCCTGACAGTATTGTGTGAGACAGGTATTTTGAAAAAAATCATGTGCCTCTGGTGTCATCTGGTGCTCCTAACGGCATCTGCAAGATTTCACAGACCGGAGGAAAACAACCAATCAGAGCCGAGCTGGAGCCTTGCCGTCTCTGAGCAGCTGTCAATCACTCGCAAACTCCGATCAAACAGTCAAAACTAGGCAGCGCTGATCAAATATGATGTTGTCAGAAACATCTTGTAGTGTACTGTTTATCTGTAAAATGAGAAAGTTTGTGACCCGGCTGCCATGTTGAGATCAGTGGAGGAAATACAAAGCACCGCCCACCAGCCGGAGCACACTTTGGGAGTGACTGACGGCTGCCTCCATTGAATGAACAGCCATGGATTTTTTGCCCAATGATGCCAAAAACATTCTACCTACTGCCGCATTAAAGTGAGACTATGTAACGTTTGAATGAAGAAATGACATAATTTCCCTATTTAAAATTAAAAGTTGAATTTATATGCAATTAAAAGACAATTGCTCAATTCAATACACTCAGGAGTTTTGCTGCTAGAGAGCTTATTTGGTCTGGTATGCCCACTAGCTTACGGTTTGCTAATGTTGGCTAATGTTAGCAAACGGAGCATCACAGACATTACAGAGACTGCGGGCTTGATGACTCTGTACTGCTACTGCTACACTGTGTTTTAGCATTTACCCTTATCACACCTATTAGTCAATAGTTTCACTTTAAAGGTACTATATGTAACAATTTACACGTATTAATTGCTTTATATTGACACGTGTGAACAGATTGTAACGCAACTTAAAAAACTGAGACCTTCCGCGACTTTCTCAGTTGCCTATAACAGCCTGTGGACGGTTTTCTACGTAAAGGACTTGGGGGCGAGGTTTTTTTCCGTGAAAATCCAAAGGATGTGACATAGTGCTTCGCCAGGAGGAGAGCAAGCGGCAGCCTGGACACGGACCTTCAGTTAGCGGCTATAGAAACTCGAACTTCGCGTGGCGTTCCAGCCAGCTGGCTCGTTGGAGTGCGAGCACGCGCACGAGCAAAAGGATGCTGACTACTGCAGTTCACTTAACGGCCACCGGTGTCATTAATAACAAGGATTTTCTGAAATTTACACATTATACCTTTAAGCCTGTAGGCATGCAAGGTAAAGGCAAGGTTCATCCCTCCTGTCCGTCTCCGTTCTGTACTGTCCTCTACTTTCCACTTTTTTTTCTGTCAGATGTAAAGATTGTTACCGCTCCTGCTTGTGTGCGAGGCACAAAGCTCGAATCAAGACATGTTTCTTCTCATCTCACTCAAAAGCAAATGACAGTATTTCCCAAAATGTTGAACTTGTAAAATAACTTAAAGAAGAGTCATAAAAGCTGGGTTTCCACCAAAAGCTTTTCACTAAAAGGTTCCTTCAGCCCACTGTTGTCTGCGTTTCCACTACGGTCTAAAGACCTGCGAAGATTAGGCGAATTAGTCCGCTGACGTATGAAAAAGCAACATGACATGGGACGAGGGCTGCTGGTGGTCTCAGCGGTAAACACTCTCAGGTCAGTGTGTCCGCCTGTTTCAACTAAAACACACTGGAAAAAGTGCTTTTTATTGCTTATGAATACAACTTTTCATTTGTAAGCGTAGGACTGTGTTATTTTTTCTTCCATAAATTGCACGCTCTTGCCATAAATATGAGCAAACTTAATCTTATCTTTGATACCTATCCAAACCTCCAGGACCAAGTTCTCTGTGCGAGGATTCCATGACCGGCCGCGAAACATCAGAGTCAGACTGAAAGGTTTCCCTCGTCGCACCACCAGGTGCTTTTCGCTGAGCCCCTGTGTCTCATGGGAAGGGTGGTTTTCATGAGCCTCAAAGTTGACAAACTTCAGTCGGCACTGGCTATCGTCAGTGCCTGAAAAAAGAGAAGACATATTATAAAAACCACATTCATCTAAAGAGTGTAGGTAAAACACTGCTTTCACTCACAGGATACAAGACAATGATCTATCACTAACACTAGAGAAGTGGAGCAGGAGCTGAAATAAAAGAAGAAGGGAAGCAGGCAGTTTTGGAGATAGAGTTCAAAGATGCCAGTCGTTTCATGGTCTCGGAAAAATACTGGCTCTAAAGAGCCGGCTCTTTTGGTGAACTGAGCCAAATGATCTGGCTAACTAAAAAGAGCTGGAATTCCCATCACTATAGCGTCTCTATCACACACCTTTGTGCCAGACCATCCTCACATTCGGTCACATACTGTAATTTGCAGCCATGCTATTTACAAAACAAAGCAGTATCCTGATAAAAAGGTCATCATGTTAAGTCACTCATTTGATTTATGTTGAAATAATACTTGCATATGATTCATTTGATCTGGGATAGGTTAATACGATGGTTAGAAAGTGTCTTGCCAAGCCAGAAATCAAATGACTTGAGTCTTATCTATCTCAAGAAATTACATCAAACTAAACTTCATTTAATTTGAAAGTAACTCAAAGCATGATTTGCGGAGTGAACTCACCCGAGTTGTATTGTGTAGTCTGTTGCATGAACTCCATGGTCTGACAGCAAGAGAGACAATTGCCTGAAGGAATGACAAGCAGGCTCCACTTTCACACTGATAAGAATCTCACTCTACCTCTTTTGTAGTGGCCATCCACCGGAAATTACCTTTCTTCGGAAACGAGGAAGATCATCTTGTTCTACAGGAAACATCCCCTGCATACCTTTCTCTGGAAAGATGTTGCAATAAGTAAGGAATTTGCTTTGTGTTTTCTTTAAAAAAAATCTTGGCAAGCTGTTAGGAAGTTACAAAGCTCACAATTCACTCGCTATAATCTATTTTATATTGCTGTGAAAACATTTCTTTCAAACAACTGTCTTTATTCAAGTTTCTCACCAAAATTGTAATTCCACGAGATTACATTTGAACACATCACAATAACGTTGTAATTTACCTGCGCCCAATAGTCATTTTTCCTAAGCAGAGTTTGAACGCCTCATAATAATAACTCAATGTCACCTCCGTTAACGTTAGTAATTCCATTATTTAACCAAGCAGGACTGTGCTGCCCACCTGCTTCTAACAGCTAACGTTACTAACTCTCCTCCTGTTGATTTCAACACGGGTTTGTTGGCCCCTCAGGTTTAGTAGTGCCACGCTGTTGAGTGTTTTCTTTCTCTCCGCTGTGGCTCCGGTCCAAAACAAACTGAAACATGATACCTTGGCGTATGAGTCATTGTGCATGCGTAACTGTAGAAAGGCATCTATACAGAGGAATCGATGTATGAGATATCAAGGAGTGGTCCACAGCTGCAAGCCAAACCCCAGTGACAATCTTTTTAGCAATTACTAAACCGCTGTGAACTGGAGAGCACCAGCAAGTGAAGGGTGGACTCTAACCATAAAATGCAACACTGGTGTTCTCACCAGTAAAATGGAAAACTACATTTATAGTTGGTTACAATAGTGTTTTAAACCAATTTTTGACACAAATAAATCATGAGAAGCACATAGGTAAATGTGTGTGTGATTTCCCACTTAAGAGGTAGTAATCTGAAGAAAAGAAACAAGGAAAACTGTTTAAAACTGTGGAGTGTTTTCAAATTGTATTTAAAATATTAGTTTGGCATTTTGGGAAATACGAAAATTTGCTTTCTTTGCAGAGTTAGACGAGAAAATCAATACCACGGATCAAGGACTTGTACCGGAAGTACAACATTCTACTATTTTAACCCACCAAAACTCAACAGAACGAGATTTGAATGCATAAGGAGTTAATAGCCAAAACAAGCTCTATGATATGCCCAAAAATAGCCTGAGTGACTGGAAAAATAGAAACTCCTGTACAAAGTAAATCAATTCCAATGCAACAGCCTTGTAATAATTGCAACTTCTGTGTGAGGTCATATTTTACCAACATTTTACACCGAATGACTTTCATCTCTAAAAATCACATTTCAGAGGAAATAGACTGTTTATTGCTCCATATTATGCACTACTGACTGGCTTTCTCTGCTTGTGTTCTGGCCTCTGTGCTGTCTTGGGTGAAGGGCTCCCTCTAGCTGCGTACGTGAGATTGTATTTAGTTGTATGTGATGTTTACTGCTGGAAAACTACAGTAGTTACTGAAATGTATTTTTTCATGGTATTTATGGCAGTGATAATCTCAGTCTCAGCCCTTCATTTTTCTAATAAGGCTAAGATAATGTGTAGTATATTTTCTGATTACAGTACACAACAGTAATGAAGAGAGTAACCCTAGAGACAGAGCGCAATTAAGTCCCGCCCACACCGCAGGGGAAAACAATTCGTCGCTCTCCATCGACTTTGTATTGCCTGAAGGTGCCTCCTTGTCAATTCTGTCGTCTTACAAACAACATAAAAAAGGCCTAAAAGCTGCTGTGTGGTGGGATACACTCATAGACTGTATATAAGAAGTGGACGTAGTCACTGTGACGTCACCCAGTGGTTTGTGGACTACCGTTTTGAAGCATCATGTTCAGCATTTTGGCCATCGCCATGTTGGTATTTGGCCGTAAAAAGCTAACGACAGGCTGTAAACGAGCTACACCACAGTCGCATGGGCGCAGGTTTACGCAACGAGGAAGTAGCAGTAGAAAAATACTTTATATGTACTGATTCCTTTAACGATTTAACACCATAAGTTAAGAGGACCTACACGCAGGGCTGAACTGGCCATCTGGCATACTGGGCATTTTCCCAGTTGGCCGACGTCCTTTTGGGCCGACGTATGTCTTGTTTTTGTTTTTTTTGGCCCATAAAACAGTCAAATCGGCCCATTTTTTTTCCTTAATTGACACTGGGCTGGCCCAATCGCTCCGTGCCGTGCGGCCACAGTGAGGAGGAGAGGGAGAGAGATGAGGGAGGGAGTGTAGAGTTTGCGGTAAGCAGTTATGGTTCTAGCTGCCTGGCTCAACATATGTCATGAGAGATGAGCAGTGCTCGAAGAGGGCCGGTACGTAGCGGTATGCAGTATTTCACTCATTTTACTCCTTGGCGTACCGTGACTTTTTCTTTTTTTTGATACTTTGTTTTTATTGCTTTTCCATGACAGAAAGATAACACACACATAGAACAATAAAACAAAACGAAAAACATGAAAGGATATAGATTGCCCTGTCTCTACAAAGTTTTCTTATTATTATGACATATTCAATGGTTAATTTCCTCATTCTGTCGCTGACATGTAAACATTGTCCATTTCTCCCACTTCTCTCGACATTGCTCCTCTTGTGTTCTTATCCTATGGGTTAACAGTTCCATATCATATATTTCATTCACAATTTTCAACCATTCATCTTGCGTAGGTGGTTCTGCCTTACACCACCTCTTCGTAATGGCCTTCTTACAGGCCGCCAACAACACTTTCAGCAGGTATCTGTCTTCTCTTAACACAGTATTTCCAGTCATATTGCCGAAATATAGTACTAAACATGACTTGGGTATATCATAGCCCAAAATTTTGCAAATAAACTTATGAACATTTCCCCAAAACTGTGCAACTTCAGGGCAAAGCCAAAATATATGTGAATGGTGTACATTCATGGCCCCACATCTTCTCCAGCAAGGTTGTGCTACAGACCCGTATTTGTTTGTAATTTGAGGTGTTATAAAAAATCGAATTACATTCTTCCAACAGTGTTCTCTCCATGTACGTGAAGATGTTGTAGACTGTTGTGTTCTCCAGATATGTAACCATTCATCTTCTGTGATAGTGACACCTAATTCTTTTTCCCATTTCAGCTTTACATATGATGTTGTATTTCCCCTTCTCTCCATTAGGCACTGATATAATGTAGATATTATCCTATATTTTTTTGAATTATAAACTCCAATTATGGTTCTTACTATCCCATTTTTATCTAAATTTACATTGTGCTTTATGTCTCTGTCATAAAAGTCCCTTAATTGCAGATATCTAAAATGGTCCTGGTTGCTCAATGAATAGTTTTGTTTCAGTTCCTGAAAACTCATAACGTTCCCATCTTTTATTACTGTACATAATGCTGTTACACCAATTGGAATCCATTGTTTGAATCTCTGGTCAAGAGTGCCAGGGATAAAATTTCTGTCATAGGCTATCCATCGTAGTAATCTGAGCTCCTTCTCTAATCCATATTTCCGTACCAGTTTAAACCAAAATTCTAATGTAAATCGAGTAATAGTATCTACCTGGTCAAGTAAATCCTTTGCTACATCTCTGTCCCCAATAAGGCTCTGAATTTCTCTTCCTTGTACATATCTCTCTAAATTTTTCCATTTTGCTTCATAATCCTTAGCGCACCAATAGATTATTGGTCTAATTTGTGCTGCATGGAAATATTCCCTAAAGTTTGGCAACGCCATACCCCCTTTATGTTTCCCAATCTGTAATGTCTCAAATCGGACTCTTGGCCTTTGACAATCTAAATAACTTTATCCCAGGTTCTAAATTGTTTCTCAGGAATTTCAATTGGTAGTGACTGAAATAAGTAGAGGAGGATATAGTTGGCTTTATATAATTTATCAGTTCCTCGTGTGAATGTAACGCCGAGATAAGTCATTTTTTTAGAACTCCAATTCAAGTTATATTTATGCCGTATAGTTTCGGATGGGTAATAATTAATTGTTAAAATCTGTGTTTTTGCTAAATTTAATTTGTATCCAGAGTAGAAGCCGAATATCTCAAGTTGATTGGTTAATATAGGGAGGCATGTGTCAGGGTCCTCTAAATAACAGATCACATCATCCGCAAAGAGCCCAATGATGTGTTTTTCATTTCCAACCTTTATCCCTTTAAGGTCTTTATTCTGCCTAATTGCTTGTGCAAGGGGTTCTATAAAAATTGCGAATAAAGTTGGGGAAAGACAAC
>CAKAKR010062513.1:0-10428 GCA_916700685.1 Adelosebastes latens
ATTTAAAATGATTTTTCTCATCACTTAAAAAAATGTACTCTATAAAATAGAAAGAAAGATTTGTGGGGAACATCTTGTTTCTTATTGGTTTGATTTATGCCCTTTATTTTTAAAGTCCTGGATGCTCTTTGCTCTTTTTTGTTCCTATCTATACATAGTGATTCAAAAACACTGTTTATTTATATATTTCTACATACAATTTATATGAATCCCTCTTGTTTTATTTTTATTTTAATTTTTTTCATTTATTTTGAGAATGTTCATATGTTATTATACTATATGTAGGCTATGTCTTTTCTGCGAGATCTTGTAGGCTTTTTTCTTTCACATACAAATAAATGCATAAAGATAACAGCATGTTAAAATGTATATTTATTATTCTAATATTTTAAGACTGAACATTGGTGTTACGTGGAAATTGCTGGAATGATTCACTTTCACTTTTTCACACTTTGGAGATTAAATTTAGTAATTACAGTACATGGACACATTACATTAAGGTCACAACACCTAACTTGATGTGTTACATAAATACTTATTGCACATATTCTCATGATTATACTATATTATGAATATTTGCACACTCCTTAGTCAATTTTTTTGCCCACTCCACCCTCTTCAACACTATACAGTAATTGAGTAATAGTATATCTAAGATTCTTAACTTGCAGAACTATTTATTTTTATGTAGTCATACTATGTTTATTGTGATCATTATGCCCCGAAATACCAAGGCAAATTCCTTGTAGGGCTATGCGAAAAACATACTGTATATATACAGTATATACGTACTGTATATATGTATGTGTGTGTGTGTGTGTGTGTGTGTGTGTGTGTGTGTGTGTGTGTGTGTGTGTGTGTGCACCAGGGGGAGACATTTCATCAAAGATCATCAAAATTTTGTAATTCCTATTTTGTAAAAAGGGTTTTATGTCAAATTCCTCCTTCAAACCCTTTAGGTGACACTATCTGTGCGTACTACTACCATACTATTTAGTATGCCAGAGAAATATTTAGTATGTCCCAATACCTAGTTTGTCAAATGCAGTGTGCCAAAAATACCAGGATGTCCTACTGCATCCGGTCGCATTTTGCAGTATGCAAGCCAGCATGCTTTTCTGGCTATTCTGACCCACAATCCTCTGCACAGTGGATATATGAGCAAGAGGGTCAAAGTTCAAGGCGCAATGTTATGATGAAGTAGTATGTCCCAGTTGTATGCATACTACATGCAACAGTACGTACTTTGTAAGGCAGCTGCACTATGTACTAAAAGTAAAAAGAAAAAGTATGCAATTTGGAACGTAGCCTGTGTTTTATGTGTAAATCCAAAATGGATCATGTTGGAGAAGTTTGTTTTTTTCTCCAGATCACCACTGCTCCTTTTTTGTTCCTTATTGCCCTGGTTTATCTTGTGCACCATGTCTCCAGCAGGTAGTCCCATCATGCTTCTGACTGTAGGGGGAGGAATTGCTTTACTTTTCACACAATGCAATAAGGGTTTAAGTAGCTGCAGCCCTCTTTTCTGACTCTTTTTAAGCCACCGCAGTGTTTTTGGGGTTAGAGTCGGCAGTGAATTACACAGCGGAAACATGATGTCGGAAACGTATTTTCTCAAAAAAGCAGAGTCTACAGCCATGCTAGCGGCTCTGTGAGACTCAGGCACAGCTAAATGCAAAAATCATGGTGCAATCATGGCTGTAGACTCTTATCTTGATTTCTTTCCCTTGAAGGTTTCCGAAAACATTTTGTATAGTGTTTATTATAATATCCATGGAGAGTGTTGTGCCTTCTAAAAGTGTAAATTCAGCAATAAATTCACCTGCTCGTCGCTCTCTAAGATGATGTTTTTTTTCCTCCTGCAGTCAGTGAGAGAACAGATTTCAGTATTTTATCATCTCTGATGTTTAATGAGTTCAGCTCAGACTTCTGGGTGTTTCTTCTCACCACAGAAGAAGAAAAGGTGTTGAGCAACAGATGGTTCCCCTCCTGAGATCAGAGCGTCCCGCTGGAGGAACAACACTGCTGTGATTAATGAGCGTACACACACACACACACACACGGGGCTGACACTGCAGGTGATAAATATGTGGTTCAGTTATTATGATGCTGCATTGTTTTATACAGTCCCACTGGTACAACATGCATAAATACTGCACACACACACACACACATACACACACACGCGCTGTTTTTGCCCTGTTCTTTACCCTTTATTCTTTTCTTTCAAACACACACATCTGCAGGTTTGTATCCCTGTGAGGACACACATTTCAGTCTGATAAAGATGCTCCAATTGATCAGAATCAGTCGATATTTGTTTATTGACTCAATCTGAGTTCTTACAGCCTGTGACGATCAGCCATATATTTTCTTTGTTTGTTTTTGTATTATTCTTATTCTTCTAAGCACTTTAAATAGAAATGGTGATTTTAATCTGATCTGATCTATTTTTTGAGCAGAATGCTTTCCTTCACATGAAATACAAAAAAAATGCTGACCATGTGGTTTAGATCGGTCACCAGCCAAAAGAGAGACTTGAGTTTAAAATCAAATTTAAAAGAATCAAGAGGATCCAACGTTACCCTGAAAACATTTGAAATACTGTTTGTGTCCTTCATGTGAAGATGTGAGACCTGCTGTGTACGGACAGATAGCAGTTAAGATAACATGCTAGCCACAGATGCTAAATGGTGCAGGAGAGGGTTTTATTTATTTTATTTTAGTATTACCGGACAGCCAGGTGAAGTAGAGGATTATATGTTATTTATAAATCAGTAATAAGAAAAATAGATTATGCACGTCATTATACATCAGTTATAATCCTCTCCCACAAGCTTTTTTTTGCATTACGTTTTTGGGTTATCAAAGGATGTCAAAGGTCAAGGTCACTGTCACCTCACGTTCGTCACATTCTCATTATCTCTCAGGAACACCTTGAGTGAATTTCTTTAAATTTGGCACAAACATCTACTTGGACTCAAGGATGAACCGTTTAGAAATGTTTCTCTATTTTCCTAACAGGCTTGTTGGTCCTTAAGCGTCAACATACCAAAACAAAATTGGGTTCTCTGTTGCATTGTTGTGGGGCACAGCAGGACTCCTAATGATGCTGTTGTCGAGCATCTTTAGTCTCCAGATAGTGTTGTTGATCGTGGTGGGACTCAAAATGCAGGCAGGTTGTATCTTTATGGCGAGCAAAACAAAAAAAAAGTGCTGGGTGCTTGTGTTGACATGTGACCCGCCAGCAAAAGAGGATTTTTCTGAATGAAAACAGTTTCACTTTTGAATGATTATTAAAGCTTCTCATCCAGTTTCTTGGCAGCAGACACACACAGTCTGTACTGTGACTGCAGATACAAGTGTGTGATGTGGAGAGTGTTATTTGTGTAAGGGCTGCTGGCTTCACTTGACTGGAACTTGTGACCTTTGACCTCTGATTGAATCTATTATTGTGCTGTGTTCCTACAGGGACATTTCAAGCATCTTGTTTTAGTCGTTTTCACATTTTTTAGCTGCATGCAGTAAAGATTAAAGATATTTTTAACTCAGATCCTTTAACCCGTCTGGCTCGTTTGCTCCTCTTTAACTTCAACCAGCTGAGAAAACAAGAAGAGACCTCTGAGTCAGCGAGAATTAGTAAGTAACACTGTGATCAGATGGATAAAATGAGTAATGTGAACGGGGCCGCTCATAGTGGCAAACCTACAGAGAATTTTCATTGACTCTTCCATTCAGCTGAACGTGGCTTTTTCGCTTGGCTTTTTTTTTTGTTTCCGATAATTGTTGAGCTTTTGCAGCCAACAACTTTAATGTTTTTATCCAGTCCCACCGCTCTCATAGTGGCAATAAAAAGCTCTAAAACCCCCACTATACACTACCTGTTCAGCACCAACCAGCAGACAGACACAGCTAGCGACTAGCTGGTGAACATAGCGGAGCAGCTAAAGATCCAGATATTTCCCTCAGGAGTTGGAGGAGACCAAAAACAGAGCTAAAAGAGAGTGAATATTGGACTTACATCCTTCAGGTGGACACAAGCATGACTACAGTGAGGTGATCATGTTGAACTCTGTCTCTGCTGGATGTGTAAATAGGCAACTTTTTGCTAAAAATTAATTATTGCAGGTTTAAAAATGTTGGCGAACAGCTTTAGCTACAACATTTGAAGAATTAGTTGATTAATAGTGGAAACAAGCCCGCTCAGTCCACAAAATTTTTAGTCTGTAAGACAGAACGTCTGTTTTTGGATTCACGGGCCTGCTCATCCTCATCTGTGTCTGCTGTTCCTCGTCTGTATATTTAAATGATAACTGGGTCTGTCATAGTTAGGCTACACACTATACTACAGTATAACCTACTCAGTGTGTAACAAGTCATCTGCTGAGTCTGCTGAGTATAAAGTGAACAAAGAGGAGCATAAACTGCAGTCACAACGAGACTCAAGTTTAAGCTTTAAGACATCAGAGAGGGAGGAGCGGCTGTGTTGACCTTTGACTTCTGACCTCCCAGCGGTGGAATAACCTTTGAACTCTGTAAGAAGGAAACTGCAGAGAGCTGCAGATGTGACAACAGAGCACCATTCTGCTGTCCAACAACTAAACACTGCACCGTGTGTGTGTGTGTGTTAGCCTCCTCATCATTAATACAGTTAGCTTTGTCAGATCTGGGACAAAACAGAACAATAGAGCTGAAGCACCAACAACACACACACAGACTGTTTCTCTCGGATTTAACCAGAATATGTGATTCTGCGCCTCTCCTGCTGCAGTGATGGAACATTATTAATGACAAAAGTAGTACAAATGTAAGCATAAGTCTAATTTGAGGTCATGCAGGAACAGATTTATACACTTTACAAATATATTTACTGCAAAGAGTTTTAGAAAAACCTTCTACCGTACCCTTGAAACTGAAGAAAAAAAGAAGCCAAAACTGCATTTGGATCTCAAAGACTTGAAGATAAGACCAGATATATAAGTGCTAAAACACTGCAGGCAGAAAAATCCAGAATGAAGTCAAATAAAGTTTAGTAGGCAGTGGTAGAAGAAGTATTCAGATCCTTTTCTTAAGGGGAAGTATCAATACCACAATGTAAAAATACTCCATTACAAGTAAAGGTCTTCCTGTCAATTTCTTACACACAGACCTGATGAAGGTCGGACAGACCGAAACGTTGTAATCAAATAAATATTTCAGCGGCAAGCGAGACAGTGCAGGACTTCTTCTCATTGTGTTCACCACTCCAATCTAGAAATACAGTGGAAACCAGCAAAATGTACTTAAAGTATCAAAAGTAAAAGTACTCATTATGCAGCAGAATGGCCCCTCTCAGAATTGTGTAATTATAAATTATATCATTGGATTATTTTCAATAGATACATTAACCTGCAAGTAGCATTGTAATGTAGTAGCTCATTGAAATGGAGCGAATTTTAACGATGTTGTTGTATAGTTTAAGCTATAATCTATAATTTCTATAATCTTATCATATGTTCTGTGTGAAAAATATGAATGGTCAAAGTAGAAAGTAACTACATTATTTGTGCTTTATTTTACCCACAGCATGAATTTACTGCTGATACTCAACTGCTAAATATTACAAAATAAAATAATTCAGTTTAACAAGAGGGATCCTGCTTTTTATCTGCTCATTGTGTGACTGTACAGTGTGTGTGTGTGTGTGTGTGTGTGTGTGTGTGTATGTGTGTTTCTAGACCATCAAACACCCCCTCAGTCTCTCCCACGGTCACCATGAGAACTGTGGACAGGAAGGACGAATTTAAACGTTAATTAGACATGGTATTTATACACAAACACACAGTGTACGTCCTGATTCATATTTCACATCTGACCTTTGTGTTTGTCTCTTTGAACTCTCATGACTTCATCGCTCAGCTGATTTAGTGGAACTATGGCTACGTTCCAAATCCCATACTTTTTCTTTTTACTTTTAGTACGTACTGCAGCTGCCCTTACAAAGTACGTACTGTTGCATGCAGTCATATACAATTGGGACATACTACTTCGTCATAATATTGCGCCTTGACCTTTGACCCTCTATCTCCTGCACAGAGGATTGTGGGTCAGACTAGCTAGAAAAGCATGCTGGCTTCCATACTGCAGAATGCGACCGGATGTAGTAGGACATCCTGGTATTTTTGGCATACTAAATTGTATGGGTATTGGAACACACAGTAGTTTTTCCGGAAGTGCGTAAAAATTAGGTCATAAATCTACTGTCAGTCCATGTTTCAGGTGTGAAGATTTGAACTCAGTTATCATTAAGGTTTTTATTTAAGTGCCATAAAAACAAAGTGATATTATAGCTCAAATATTTGTATTATTTCTAAAACAAAGTCATATTATCATTATTGTTCCTCTCCTGGTGCAGTCAGTTGATTCCACACACCTTGTCAGAACTGATCCGCCTCTGATTGGCCCATTTGAAAACCAGTGGTCCAATCACAGGCCACCACACCATAGAAGGACAGGTCAGCTGCAGCAAGCAGAGCTTCTGTCAGTGTGTGTTTGTGTTTCTCTGTCTGAACTCTGCATTAACGTCTCATCAAGAAATGAAAATCAAACTTCAGTCTCAGTCACAGTTCTGGATGTCAGGTAGATTTCCTTAAACTCTTGAACCTTAGGCCACTGGCTCAGCTCCCTGCTCGAATAGAGTGTATCTCTGCAAATACACAGTTTATTTGAATAATCTTGGTATCATAATAAAGGTAACTGATTGATTGTGAGATTTCAGCAGAGGTGTAAGCATTAGTATACTGCATATGTTACAGGGTCACAGTAAATGAAGATCGAAACAAAGCATAAATGACAGATTTCATTTCCGCCTAACAAAACCGTACACTTTGAGTGAATATCCCTTTGGAATGATGCAGTTGCAGCCCAAAACCTCTAGCTAACCATATCCCAACATCTGAGTATTACTTGTGCACAGACTGATGCTAATAAAGTGAAGCAGAGCAAAGTTGAAGAGGTTTTAGTAGAGGCGTGTTTAGGCTGAATCTTCAATGGCCATGTGGGTACATTTGGGTAACATCTGTGCCATTTGACATTTTCTCAGGTAACTGTAAAACTAATTTTATTTCATTTACATGTCACTATTGGTATTAATTCCTTCTAAATACAACTGTTTTTAGCTTTGTTTTGAAAAATCAGTCAATCAGACCTCTATCAAGTTCCCATTCAATGAAAACCATAACCCATTGATCTAAGTGGAGAAGCTCAGGCCTGTATTGTATTGTAAACCACAGTTTACCACCTGCTGTCTAACCGACATGGCTGCCAACAACATTAACAGCACAGGAAGTTTTGAAACAATGAGGTCTGTTTTTTTAAACCAATTGGCACACAATTGTACATACATGCATCATCTTGTTTAGCAGTTTTCAACAAAAAAACATACCCTCATCAGTTTGCTGATAGAGCCCTCAATCCATCCATCCATTCATCATCTGGATCTGTTTATTCTGAAGGGTTGTGGGTTAAGAATCAGTGTCCCTCAAAGTAGCTAAATAAAACAGATACTAAATGCTTAGTCTTCAGTATTTTTTGCAATATTAATTTTTCAAAATCTGATTTCTGCCTGCTCATTAATATTTAAAATAAACACTGATGAATACATGGATTCAAGTAGGCTAATCATAACAGGAACATGAACATGAAAAGTACAATTACCTAAGACAGGTTGTGTCTTGTTATCCACCAACTCCTGTGGGACATATCTGGCTCTTTAGCTGCTAAATGCTCCACTATATTCCCCAGCTAGTCTGTAACTGTGTCTGTCTGCTGTTTGGTGCTGAGCAGGTATTGTACTGTTAATTTATCAGAGCTTGTTTTGGCTGAAATTTGACTCTGATCTTAAGTTGCTCTCAATGCACTTAAACACAGAACAATTTACAGGAAGATGGATAATAGTAGGGCTGACCCAAAGGCTTCGAAGCTTCGACCGTTGCCATAGTAATCCACCTCCAAATCAGTGTTCGAATGCTTCGTTTTTTGAATTTTTTATATTCAAGTATGTCATAATAATGTAGAAATCCCAAAATAAACCATGAAATAAAGAATAATCCCACAACATTATTCATTAGTCATATTCAACATTAATTATTATTATTTATTCTTGGCCGGATATTGCTGCTTGTGTGTAGAGGTGTGTGTGTGTACAGTAGTGCGGCAGCGGCACTGTCCGAGGCACTAAAATGGGGGAAATGGAGATGGCAGACGAAAGAACATGTCAGCCTGCTGCGGTGCGCTGCGCCGTGATACTTCGAATACCTTCGAATATTTCTCAACAAAGCTTCGAAACCCCAAAAAATAGTATTTGGGACAGCCCTAGATAATAGACATACAGCTAAAACAAAGGACAACAAAGCTGAACAAAAGTAGTTAAAAAACATAACATAAACATAACTATTCAAATAGTGCTGGAACAAATATATATAATAGGTTATTTTATGTACATGAAGTAGGTGATTCTATACAGTATATACATGTCTATATATGGTGTATTCAGGGTGCTTAGATTTAGATTTGACAGTGATGATGATATGTTAATGTTAAAAACAGTTGTATATAAACTATAAAATATACAATTCAGAATTTGCAGGTACAGTGGATGTTGGAGTGTTCAAGGATTATTGCATGGGGATTGTTTTTTGACATGATATGACTGATCATTAGTTAAGGGACGGCGTGTGGAAAGAAACTGTTGTGTCAGGTTGTTTAGGCGTACAGTGTCCAGGGTGTGACGGGTCTGAAATAATGATCCCAGCCCGTTTCAATCATTGATTATAGCTGCTTTAATAAAGTTGTGCTTTAAGTGAACTGATACACACAGAAAACCTACAGACCAAGCAATATTACAATGTTAGAGAAACTGACAATATGTGCTCTGTACTGCAGTGTGTGTGTGTGTGTGTGTGTGTGATCGGTACCTAATGGGAACTTGGAGGCCCAGCAACTAATTTTGTCTCAATTTCAGCCGCAAAATGACTACAAGAGACTGTTTCTTACTCTTTTTCTAGGTCTCTTGCCCCTGGTCAGAACAGCTGTTTTGCTCCAGAGGCATTGTGGGTCTGTGTTGCTGTGGCGATGCCTCCAGTTACGCCAGCTGTTCTGCTTCTTGATGTCAACATCGCTACTGGCAACCACGATGAAAACAACATCATTTTCATCAACATAGTCACTGAAACGGTAAGGAGTAAAACCTTCATTAGCATAAATACAGGATACTCAGTGTGTGTGTGTGTGTGTGTGTGTGTGTGTGTGTGTGATGCTTCAGTCATCAGAAACCAAAACGTCTCTTTGTCTTCTCCACTCGCTGGAGCGTTCACACACTAAAGAAAGACGTTTTGTTCTGAATAGAAACCATCTGCAGTTTTCTGAGTTTCCCTCCGATGGCGCTGAGCTGACAGGAAGTGACCTCACTGCAGCTCTAGTCTCTGATTGGTTGGAGGTCATTACCGCGGCTCTCCGCTTACAGGATGTCCCATTCCTGCCATTCTGTCTCACTTCCTGTTTGTTTATCTTAACCAGGAAAATAAACATCTGAATGGGAAATTCTTGTAAAATGGTTACGATGGAGATTCAACACACACACACACACACACACACTGAGTGCAGCTGTCAGCTGGTTGAGAAGACTTCTTCGTTGTTTGAGAGAGACATGAATGAACAGTAGAGATGTTGTTAGGAAAACAATCAGCAAACATCACGTTTTAATGTTCGAGATGATCCGTTGTGAGGTTTTAAAAATAACATACTTTAATTAAACCAAAGCAAAAAAAGTGTGAGGAACGGATAAGACGATGTGTTTTTTTTCTGCTCTAAGATATAAACTGCAAACATTAGCATGTCAGGCTAATTAGCTTACTACATACAATAGTATCTGAGTGTTACTTTCAAGGACAAAGAGCATTTCATTAACTAAGACCCAAGAGAGATTGGTATCAATCTTCTCATCTCACTCTCAGTCTGGCAAGAAAGTGAAGAAACATATTTCCCAAAATGCCAAACTTTTCCTTTAATGACATTTGGAGAACTTTGTTACAGTACGTGAACACTCTGCATGTTAAAAACCCCAAAAGTTCCTGCAGATATTAGTCCTGGGAAATACCTGGATCTCAATTGTCAATATTCAGACATGAGGACAAGTGGAGTGCTTCTGACTATACTTAACAAAACATCTCCTGCATCCAAAAAAATCCAGAGTTTTATTTTGAGGATTTTCTGTTGTGCAATCAGGTGGAGGCAGAGGCGGAGGCTTCCCTCAGTTACCTCTGCTTTAAAGAGGGAAGATGGAGGAACAGTCGGTGGCTGAATAAGAAAGATGAAGGGAGGCGGGAAGAGAGAGCTGTGTGTGTGTACGTGTGTGTGTGTGTGTGTGTGTGTGTGTGTGTGTGTGTGTGT
>CAKAKR010062513.1:12767-45157 GCA_916700685.1 Adelosebastes latens
TGGGCTTGTGTTTACCTTGTTCATGAGAAAAGTCCATATGAACGCTCTTGTGTTATTCGCAACCTCGGAAGTGCAAATTTATTTATCAAAGTTATGACGTGTTTGCTGATATATTTCCTAATCACGAAGTCAATTTTTCAGTGGATGGTACGCACAAGCTCACGATTTCCATTTGAAGGCAGCATTTGAATCAGAATCAGAATCAGAATTGTGTTTATTGCCAGGTGTATGAGGTATACACTAGGAATTTGCTTTGGTTTTGTTGGTGCAAATAAGCAGTAAAATAACAAAAGAATAGATAAAAACGTTAGAATAAAATAAGAATGAAAAAATTGAAATTCTACCAGTGTACAATATACAATATATATATATATGTTTAGCATGTTAGCATGCTAACATTTGCTAATAAGCACTGAGACTCCTCTGGAAAGCATAAATGTGATGGGTAAATTTCAAGACAACCTGGTCTGTAGACGCTTAGGACCAAAGTGTTTGGACGCACTGATATCAGCATCCTGAGGCTGTGTGTGTGTGTGTGTGTGTGTGTGTGTGTGTGCGCCATGTGACAACCAAGTTGCATTCAGGTCACCATGTGATTCCAGAAGGACGTGCTGTAGAAAGAGGTCATTTCACTGTTGAACTGTCTTCAGTCATGGGTTTAAAGTCCTGGAGAAATGTCGGTCACATGACAGGAAGATGTGTACAGAATGACACACATGATCACACATACACACATCAACAATAGGACTAATTTGGTCTCTGATTTAGACGTCAAGATTATTAAAACAAATGCCGACCTTACACCAGACGACTTTTCAAGCGATCTCACTGTCGCAGACATATTTCCAATGTAGGAATAAAATCAGCTTTGCTAGAGATGCGGCGTGCTCCCGTGATCTCGATCACGGTGTAAGGTGGTGATAAAACTCAGTCCAAACTGTCTTAAGTCTGCCTTTTTTTCATTTTGACGTTCCGATAAAATCAATTATTCGAATAATAATCGAATTACCCCCAGTGATTTTCGAATAGTATTTTTGCTTGGAATGCACATCCCTACTATATACACGTGTGTATCGATTTATATGATTGAAGCTAGCAATCTTCAGCTGAAACATACAGTTAGCTCGTAGCTTAATAGCAAACATTCCAGTAACTAACAATAGCTTTCAAGTGGCCCAATTCGCCGGGGATTTCGAGGGCTGCAGCAATTTCTGTCCACTTCTTTTTCAACAGTTTTTCTTCTTGTAAATTTCCACCAGGATGTGACATAATCTCAAAAGGAATCTAGTTGTGGTTTTGTAATTAGTGACCCTGCAAGATCCCCAGTCTTTGCTAAATATTATAGTTTGTGACTAAAAACTCTGTGACTTAAGACACATTGTTTTTAGATGTGAGAGGGTGTCAGACTTCAGTCTTTTAAAAGTCTTTCAAAGTCTTCTAGTGGTAGGCAAAAGTGACTGATGCCAGTCTGGTCTGGTTCAACCTCTGTCAAATAAATCCATCAATCAAATGTTATTTCATAATGTTTTACGTGCAGTACATGCATGCTAGGAAGAACCAAATGTTCTTACAAGTCAAAGAAAATGTGTCTGATGAAAAGAACTCAAGAACCCATAAGATCACGGAGTTGAAGGATCTACAAATTGCATCAGTGAGGATGAGAAAGGTTTGGACTGATTGCTGTTCTGCTGATGGGCATCAGGTCAGAAAACGCTCCTTGTGGCGCTCTGGAGGGCATTTAGTTACATACGAGGCATTTTCTCATTTTAATTTAGAGGACTTGTTAGTGTGGAGTGCAGTTTTAAACTTCATAGCACAAACAAACCCACAACAGTTCAAGGTGAGCTGTCTGATGTGACCAGAAGCCTGAACTGGACCGTGGTGGTTCACACCAGAAACACACCAATTATGTCACTTCCTTTGAGTAGATCTGTTTTCATGATGAACTACAGCTGCGTGCGTCCGATGACCCTGTGTCAAAGCATGACAAGACACAGTTTAGAGGACAGACATAAGAAAATAGTCCTAACACAAAACATCCCGTCAGGAGAAAGAAGCTTCACTTCCAGCAGAGTCTGTTAATGAATCATCAACAGTTGGAAACCAGTCAGAGAGCTGTGGGAGACAACACAGCTGTTAACGTGTGAGTGTGTGTGTGTGTGTGTGTGTTTTGCCGTTAAAAACCTCACACTGCAGTCTCTGTCTTAACGCTGACATCATCATTTTCCATCCCGAATAAGGGTTCAGGATGAATGAATAAAAGAGGCTCCCAGTCGATGAAAGGAACCTCTGATTTGTCAAAATGAAGGTCAAATTTGTTTTAATTGTCCCTTCATAGTTTTTCACAGTATGTCATTTACTGCATGTTCCTCCACTTCTTCATTACCCACTGACACTGAACTACATACTGTGTAACGATGCTGACGGTGCATTATTCTGTCACTTTAATTAACATCCTGTACGGTTCTGTATTAACAGATTGTACAAGACGTTGATCAAACTGTGACCGTCAAAAACTGCAGGTATAGAGGTGTCGTCTGCATACAAAGTCAACGGAAAAACCAAAAGGACACAAATAGACTCCAATTCAAGTTGAGGAAAGGAAGCATGATTAATTGATTGTGGATCTGACTTCAGTGCTGATGGGAATAGAACGGAAGGTCGGGGGTTCAATCCCCCGTCCGGCAGATTAAATCTGGGCGGGGAAAGTGAGAAAGTAGTAGTAGTTTCATGGAATATGGTATCCAGTTCTTCTTGATACAGCCATGATGCCATTAGATGGTTGTGGATCAAATTTCAGTGTTGAGTCTTTCAAATTAAACAACAAAATAGATTGTTTCTCCATACCCACAAGCATTTTCTGTAACACTTTATAATACAGCCTGCGATTTGCAGTGTAATTGTGTTGTATGAATTAGGCACCAATAAGATACTTACTGGGTCCTACTGGTACCTAAATGTAAGTAGAGAGGAAGAAAACAAGGCTACCTTTGGGGTTCAGTACCGGGAAACAACGGCTATCTTATTGTACACCCGCACAGTTTTGGTGGGATATTAGGTATATAATTACTTGATAGGTTCTGCAGAATATCAGTTTTGTTAGGACCATTTTCCCGAACCTTAGTTTTTTTCTCTACTGTACCCCGTAAGTAACCAGTATTTACAAAAATACTGGAACAATTTATTCATCCTCTCTTCCAAAATGCCCAATAGTTTCTCCCTTGTTCCCCATAGTCTTGTTTTTAAAGGTCCAGTGTGTGGGATTTAGTGGCATCTAGCAGTGAGAAAGCAGATTACAACCAACTGAATACCCCTCTGCTCACCCTTCTATTCAAGCCTGTCGAAGAACTACGGTGGCCGTAAAAACGCGAAAGGCCCTCTCTAAAGCCAGTTTTGGTTTGTCCGTTCTGGGCAACTGTAGAAACATGGCGAAGCAATACCACAGACTCCGTGAAGAGGTGCTGCTCCCTATGTAGATAAAAACGGCTCATTCTAAGATAACGAAAACACAATGATTCTTAGTTTTAGGTGATTATACACTAAAGAAAATATAGCTATGAATATAATATTCCATTTCTACCAATAGATCCCCCCTAAATATTACACACTGGACCTTTAAGTACTTTATTGATACCTGATTCATACAACAAAATTACACTTTAAATCGTGGGCTGTATTATAAAGTGTGTGTGTGTGTGTTACAAATGATGTTTTATGATGTGACAACGCTATGGTTATGATTTGGTTCAGTTTAGGCATGAAACTACTTAGTTTGGTTTAGGGAAAGATCTGGGTTTGGGTTGAAATAACTTCATTGTTAAGGTCAGGGGAAACAAATAGTGGTCTCCATGTTTGAAGTCTGACGTTTTGCCCATCAATTCACACCAACCGCCCTCCCTCTATAGTAACGTCACCTAACTTCCTCTTTTGCTGCTGACAGACATGAGTCATAATTCTTACAACCGCTAGAGGGCGCTGTCACTTGAACGTAAACATGTCAATTTGTGGCACTGGCTGAAATAACTGACGCTGTTATTCTTTGGAGGACAGTCTCCATGAGACAACTGGAGTTATACTTCTTAACTGAATTTTTACGCTCACTATCTGCTGTAGTCTTCATCAAACTGCACGTCACCTGTTCAGATCCGATAACAAACACATCGTGGTTTTTAACGTTTTCTAGCTTTGATGGTTTGAAATGTGCACAAATCTAACTTCATTATACTTAAAGGGAGGATGGCCTCCATCTGACTGTCTGTCTGTCTCTGTCTCTGTCTCTGAGGCTGAGCTCATGCTGTCACACACGCACACAAACACACACAGGAGCTTCATTAGGGATGATATTAGTGTGAACCCGTTATAGCTTCCTTCCCCCAACACACCCACACACCGACCACAGGAGGTCACAGATATAAAGCCAACAGCTGGATCCAACACACACACACACACACACACACACACACACACACACACACACACACACAGTCAGATCTTTTCCTGTCTGACAGGAGACCAGAGTGGGACAAGGTCTTGTTTATGTGTGGGTGTGCGTGTGTGTGTGTAGTTGTCAGAGATAAGCATGTCAGGGCCGCAGAGAGATAAAATTCAGGATGAAGCCCCCCTCCCCACACACACACACACACACACACACACACACACACACAGACACACCACACACCACACACCACACACCACACACACACACACACACACACCACACCACACCACACACACACACACACAAACACACCGCACACCACACACACACACTCTGGCTCTAACGGCCGTTTGAGCCAATCAGATCGTCTCCCCCCTTCAGCTCGTTAACAGACTATCAGTTTCCCTCCAGGGGAGATTTTAACTGCAGCTCATTAACATAATTAATTGATGCTCGTTAGCTTAATGAAGCTGCAGGTTAACAGACAGAACAAAGTCCTCAGTGTTCATTTAAGAGTCTGACGCAGCAGAAGACTTCATTTAACACGTTGATTTCACACCAGCTCTATGAATAAATAAACCAACGAAAATGTAAAGTTTAAACACTCAGTGAAAAATTAACTCTCATAAGCGGTGTGACATGTTCAAAATAATAAAAAAAAAACAGGAAGTGACAGCATATCAGTCATATGAGCATCATCGTCTGTGATTGTGGAAAAAGAAAACAATACATCAATGACACAATACAATGAAAATAAAAAGTGCACACTAATAAAACTATGGGGATTGTAGCCAGACAGTGCAAGCTAAATGGACTTTTGTAATTTGATAAGAGTTATATCCTGTAGACAGTTTTCATAAGTGGTGGAATGAAACAAGGTACATTTACTACTGTACTTAAGTACACATTTGAGGTACTTGTACTTGACTTGAGTCCTTTCTTTTCATGGTAGTTGCTACTTCTGCTCCACTACGGAAATATTGTACTTTTTACATATTTTTATTTGATAGCTTTAGTTACTAGTTACTTCACAAATTAAGATGTTTGCATTTATAACTTGAAAATGTACAAGTATGGTTGAAACAATTGGATTGACAGTTAGCTATTTTGATAATCATTTAAGGCATTTTTCATATAAAAACATTTCATAGTTCCAGCTTCACAAATTGAAGTTTTGCTGCTTTTCCTTTTTAATAATTTTTTTTATAGCTAATTTTCAATTTTGTACTGTTGGTTGGACAAAACAAACATTGTGAAGGTGTCACTTTGGGCTCTGAGTAATTGTGACCGCATTTCTCACCATTTTCAGAATATCTCCAAACCAAGCAATCAATCGTTTAATGGATAAAATAATCAGCAGAATAATCCATAAAGAAAGTAATGTTTAGTTGTTATTAGATAAGCGCTAATGTGCAGCGAGCTGGTCATTGTTATGAAATAAACCCCGACAGGGCGGGGTCTTGCATCGCCCTGAAGGGGTTTATTTCATAACAATGCCCCGCTAGCTGTACATTATCCCGCTTATTACACGGCTACTTACATAAGAAATCAATAATTTGACACACAAACGGTCCAACATCAGAACTACGCCCATAGCAACAGTCTGTTATATATAGCAACGGTCTGCTTCCGTAGAATGCGCGATTGACCAATCAGAATCGGGTATTCAATAAAGCTGTGTAATAATGCTATATAAAATAGTCAATAATGATAATCTAATGATGTAATATATAATAGTGTAACAGTCAACAGGGCCATATTTCAGCATTGAGTACTTTCACTTGTAATACTTAAAGTATATCTTACTGATTAAACATGCATACTTTTACTTGTACAGGTTTTTTACTTGTAACGGAGTATTTTTACAGTGTGGTATTAGTACTAAGTAAAGGATCTGAATACTTTCATTTAACTTTTTTGATGTGTAGGCTAATAATAGTCTGGGGAATGTTTTGTCTATTAGACAGCGAGCAATGGCCGCCTCTCCCTCCATTGTTTCTAATGTAAACATGACCGCAGCGGCTAGGAGAGAGAGGACGACTGCTGCTATTTATTGCTGCTGTCTGAGTGGATGGTGATTGAAGTTTTCAACTTTTCTCCAGCAATATATCAATGAGGAGAAAATGGTCTTGGGGCAACATCAGCTTCATAGTCTGATCCTCTAGTCTGGGACCATAAACAACTTCTGATATTAGTTAGCTTAAAGGGACTATTTGTAACTTTCAGAAATGCTTGTTAACAGCGACACCTGTGGCCTTGAAATCAACGAAAGTCAGCGTCGAGCTCGCGCTTGCTCGCTCTAAATAGACATGGACGAGCATCGCTCAAAACAGTGAGGAGACACACGTCAGCTAAAAGCACAATATCACTCTATATTTCAGCTGCTTGGCAGTAATGTTAGCTGACCAGACGAAGGTTACGAGTTACGTTATCGCCTCCCGACCGCAGCCGGCAGCCGCAGGGAGACACCGGCACCCGGTCGGTAACGAGACGACAACGTAACACGTGGAGGAGCCCCGTCACTTCACAAGACACGGAAAACCTCTGTTGGTCTGGAGGAGCTGCAGCATTTATTTCTGCACAAACGTCCACTGTACATTCACTAGATATTCTCAGAGCTAAACTAACTCTTCTGCAGTGTGGAGTGAGCGCGCATGCACGTCTAGTAGAGGTGGAGCGAGTACGCGAGAACGCGCGCTCTGTCTGAGTGAAGGTAAGCAGGCAGCGGAGACGAGGCTCCGGCCACACGCGAGTGCGCATATGCGAACGCGCATGTGTGGCGACCCGCTACATTTATACGCTTAAAAAGTTACAAACAGTCCCTTTAATTTAGCTGTATTAACCGTGTGTCATGATGTGTCACATAATGCTAAACATTCCGTCTGTTTTAAGCCAAACCTGCTCATTCTGTGGTAACGTGATGAGATTAGAGTCTGTGGATATCACCAATTTGTATGGTATGGTACAGGTTTTTAATAGGATCGGATGGAGCTGGTAGCCACAGCGGTGACTGGTGCCCAATCAGATTACACAATATCCATGTTAGCTCTTAACCAGTTTGTTAATTAATCTTGTCCTAAAATGCCTCAACAACTATTGGATGTTCCCCTCAGGATGAACTGTAAAAATGTTGTTGATCCATTCATTTTTCATCTAGCGTCACCAACAGGTCAAAATGTTAATGTGGCCAATACTTTGGCTTATGACCAAATACCTGCAAAACTACTGACTTTCCCATCAGCCTCAGCTGCAATTTATATTTAGTGCTAATTAGCAAATATTAGCATGCTAACACGCTAGGTGATTCATTGCTTCCTTTCTTATCTCCTTTAGCATAGGGTACACTGGACCATCCTTTACAAAAGGCAAGGAGATAATGCCGTCCCACAATTCCTTGTGGCAGCACCACGGCAGACATGTCAATAACCTCCGCCGCTGCATAATTACGTACTTATTACAATTCTCGTTTGTCTTTTCCTAAGTCCTTATGAATTCTCCTTCACATCTTTCCTTGACCTCACGACGTTTTCCATCGAGGTCAAAGAAAAGTGGTTAGGAAAAGACATAGGATGGATTTTATTTGACTATTCGACCACAGCCATTGTGAGGAAGTTATTGATGCTAGCATTTAGCTCAAAGCACCGCTGTGTCTCAGTACAGCCTCACAGAGCCGCTAGCTTAGCTGTAGACTGTTAAGACCTGGATTACAACTGGATTACTCTTTTAATGTCTATGGGTGGCATCTGAGCTGCTAAATTTCAGTCTTTACGTCATTTAATTAGGGTTTAAAATGAACTGATACATATTGGGGAACTGATACAAGAGTTGGAGATATGCTGCATCGAACACAACCAACGATCCGATGCAAATGCTATGTTAGATTTATCTAAATAAACACAGATGTCACACTTATTTGCTTTGAGACAGTTACTGAAAATACTTTCCCACTGAAATCTGGGGCGACATGGGCGCTGTGAATCATATCGTTATAAACTTAACTGCAACATTTTCGTACCGTATCGTGGATCATGTATCTATACACGTGTTACATGTTCATGGAAGGAGAAACACTCGCCACTACTCTTAAATGACCTGTGCTGGTGTGAACATACAGTAACTAAACACTGTCACAGTCATGTTGATGGATCATCATAATGACTCTTCCTGTTGAACAGCAGTTATCAGAGTCAGTCTGCACTGACTGACCCTCGGAGGGAAGAACGGACCGTCCGCGGGAAGTTCACTTCCTGGGGAGCACAATGGCTGTTGTTCCAGACAGGACGTGATGTCATCATGAAGGACTTTGGGACAGGAAAGAGCTGATGTGGGTGAAACTCAGCCTCTACTGTAAAGTGGAGGACGAAGCATCGTATCCATCCATTTTGTGATCGACGTCAACATTATCAGGTCGTATTGTGTATTCAAAGTAATCCTGTTTACATTCATTCACTGTGTGGATAAGAGGAACGATCACAATGAGAGGAAGGTTTATGAAAATGGCTTTTACAGTTTTGTATGGTACCAAAATGGCCAATATTAAATAAATTAATGAAATAAAGAAATAAAAAAATCGTGAATACATTCATTATTTATAGTCATTTTTATACCCAAACAATTCTCAATATTATGAGATGTTCTTACTTTTAATGTGTTTTTATCAAATTTAATTTAATGAATTCATAAAATCATTGTAATTTATTCATTTTGACCAATTTAGATTACCATATAATTTAACTAGGGATGTCAATGTTAACGCAATAATAACTCGTTAACGCAAATTAATTTGAACACCACTAATTTCTTTAACGCATTAACGCAACATGCGATTTTTACCTCATAGCGGGCTTCACAGAGTGAAGATACTGGTATCATATGAAACTAGAAAAACCTAAGGAATCCATTGGTACCAACCATGTCATGCTAACTTGTCGCGAGGGAGGTAAAATAACGCACCAAAATTATGCTAAATCTTGGCGGGGGAAAACCTGCATGGTCATTTTAAAAGGGGTCCCTTGACCTCTGCTCTGACCTTAAGATATGTGAAAAAAGAAGAAGTTTGGGGCAAGTCATAGTCAAGTCAGCACACTGACACACTGACAGCTGTTTTTGCCTATTGGGCTTGAGTTTGCCATGTTATGATTTGAGCATATTTTTTTATGCTAAATACAGTACCATGCTACAGATTCCATGTCTGAAAAGGGGCTTTAGTTTGGAGCATCGTTAGCTGAACTTCTAAGATGTTGATGCAAGATGGACGGTTCCCCCTTTAGAATGAAGACAAGCTCATTGGTTGTTTGAGTAAACACATACACGCTGTGATTGTTCAGAGTTATGTGACTTGTACGTAAAAAATAAAAAATGATTTAGCTAAATCTTAAAAAGAAAAAAAAACAAAACGTTTTTCAATACATGACTGTTTTAGTGAATCTAATTTTAGCTCAGGAGACGTTTAACAGTGTTTAGAAAAGACTGTGAGCTGCTAAAGAGTCTCAAGATTTGTTTATACTCGCTCAAGTCACCGTGGCGTAGGCCTCCGTAGATGCCGCACACGCTACGAGCATGAACAGAGGCGTTTATGCTCGACGCGTGTTTTGTTGCAATATGTTCCGAAATGGCAGGGGGCGTATATACAAACAAAATATTCTATGGATAAGCAAGAAGTCAATGAGTGTTACCAGAAGACTGTCAGAACGTAATTTTCTGGCGCGCACACCTCGCGCCAGCATCACTACGACAAGCTTCACTGTGTGTGGAGTCATTTCCTCAGTCAGCAGCCCATGTGTGTGTGTTTGTGTGTGTGTGTCCGAAGGCATCTTCTTCAGTAACAGCTTGTGTTGCCTGTGGGACAACACACATACACACACACACACACAGGGTCTAACTGCTGCAGGCCTGTAGCTCATTACTGATTCAACATATGGCCACAAACGCGCGCACACGCACACACAGTAAACAGTCTACTTCTTGTGATTTTGCCATTAATTACTGTTGTATTTGAAATAAGACAGACTGTCAATATGAACTCTGACCCAGTTCACTGGACCGAGTTTATTTATGTTGAGTTTCACAGTTGGGACTCCTGCGTCATTCTGTGAGCAGTTTTCTGTTTTCTGTCTTCAGGAAACAGAAGAAGGATTTTTTTTCTGTCTCATTCAGTTTATAGAAAATCTAGTGGTATCGAGTCAAAAGGCAGCTGGGTTTGAAGATGTTTCTACTCTCATCTGAGAGGCTTCCTCCGTTCTCCTGACTAGTGAGAAGTCTCAGACATTTTTAACCTCCTTTTTTTAATTCTATCTATTTTGGGCATTTTTTCCATGTTTCCGCTCAGTCTTTAGCATCCAGTCCTCTCACACTGCAGTCCTTGTCTCTCTGAAGGCCCTGATATACTCCAAACGCCTCTGTTTATGCTGCTGCATAGGCAGACACGTGTTGTCGGTTTGTACAGACTGCACGGTCATACAATTTGTGACGTCCAGACATGAGCAGATGACAGATTGATGATTTACATTAAGTGGACCATGGCGACTCTGTGGGTATATAAGTTGTGCTTAAAGGAATAGTTTGACATTTTGGGAAATACACTTACTGTATGTTCTTTCTTGCTGAGAGTTAGATGAGAAGATTGATACCACTCTCATATTTGCTTGTTAAATATGAAGCGTCAGCCAGTTAGCTAAGCTTAGCACAAAGACTGGCCGGACTATTTCTTAGGCAGGATTATTAACTTTGACTCTACTGGTTGTCCACAAGAAAGCAAATAACCACATTTCCCAAAATTCTGAACCTCCCCTTTAACTCCCCTGTTGTCCTTAGTTAGTTTGAGATACGTGTGCTGTACTTTCATTTAATTAGCCCCAGATTTACCAGTTGCAACCATACACTGTATATACTGTATATAGATTGACGACGCGTCTCGGCTTCCTCCCACTGTACAAAAGTTAAGCTATTGGCGGTCCCTTGGGACCTCTGTGCCACCCACACCACCGCCTTTGCCAGGCAGCAGCGGAGTACAGAGCTTCAGACCCGGGGATGAGGCGGTTTGTCAGCTCTATAACAAAAGCACTGGAACAAAAACACTGACACATCACTGACAGGATGATAATAATGCACTTCCCGTGCCTAGTCTGATAGTCTGTAGATATGAAGCCTATAGATACGTTTAATATGTTGCTATAGCCTATAAAGAAAATACAGTTGTACCGACAGGATACAGTAGAGCACAGAGGCCGTTTCCATGTCGCGAGCCAGTCAAGCGCTTGCGTCTGCCTGTCTGTTCACAAGGAGTGCAGTGAGACCCCATGGATCCTTGAGTAGGCGGTCCTTCAATGTGGCCCAGGACACATTCGCATACACACTGCTAAAAGAATGTGGCCCTCTGTGGCCCAGACCACCTCCGAATGTGGTCTGAGCGATCGGATCTCAATGCGTCCTCAATGCGCCTTGAGTGCGTTCACACCTGTACTTAGAGTGATCAGATCACTCAGGATGCATGTTAATGCCAGGTCTGAACATGGCCACAGGCTCTCATCCCTCCACCTCCGGCAGTTTTGCTGCATGTTGTTGTTTTCTTGTGCTTGATTCCTCGTTCCTTCTCATCGATGGAAAAATGGTGACCGACCCTTTTTGCCACTGAGTTTTGGAAGGAAGTGGAAAAAACTTGCTTAAAATGTACAGGAAACGTACTTGCAGGCAGTGTGTGATAGTGAGCGTGAGATAGTTCATCTAACTATTACATTGACAACAGAGCACACACACACACACACACACACACACACACACACACACACACTCACACACACTCACACTGAGGCCTGATGGAACCAATTAGCAGACGTTATCATGGCCTGGAGACGTCACAAGCTGTTCAGACACCCCCTCCCCTCCCTCCCCCCCGGGGTCTGTGTGTGAGTGTGTGTGTGTGTGTGTGTGTGTGTCACTGCACATACATCACTGCTAAAATATTTACAGTCCTCTGTGTTTTACAGTTTATATTACTGACCTACATTCATCTGTGTGTGTGTGCGTGCGTGCGATGTGTGTGTGTGATGTCATGGCTCACTGTCAGTGACCTCAGCCACAGGAACATCTCCATATAAGGCTTTAGACACACAGAGCTTCACAGTGCTGTGTTGCATGTGTGTCCTCTTGTTTGAAATCAGAGCGTTTTCTCTCCGAGTTCTGATCTGTACGTGTAAAGTGTGTCTGTTTACCACTGTTGCTAGGAGACAGCGTCGCCATCAATTTTGACGTACGCAGGTAAAATGATATTAGAACAGTATACTGTATATAGGGCTGCTGGAGCGACATGCGCATTACTGCTGAAGTGATGAGTAGTGATAGTCATTTAAGATAGATGGAAAAAAAATGTGACATAAAGTTTGATTTAAAGGATAATTCCTGTATTTTCATGGCTTTTTCCGTCATTTCTGTCTTTAATAATAACACTGTTAATAACCAAGTTTATAACTGTGATCTTAGAACACGGCAACACCACTAAAAAGAAGTCGGACAGGTCGAGAACACGAGCAGTCAGACGATCAGACAGATTGTAAATTTTGACAAATTATATTTTGAAGAGTGGACGAAGGTGATCAGTAAAACTGTGACCCAAACTGTTCATTGTTAACATTCATCACAGTTCAGTCACACTTCCTGTTGACCTACAGTACTGTAGTTGTGTGTACACAGTTTTCCCGTACACAGTGCTGGATGAAGTACCTGAAAGCCACACTTGAGTAAAGTACAGATATCTGACCAGAAAATGACTTTAGTAGAAGTTAAAAGTCACCTATTACTTGAGTAAAAGTCTAGTAATGGTATCTGATATTTACTGTACTTAAGTATCAATTTTCTGATATTAAAATGACTTAAGTGTGGAAAGTGAAAGTACAAGTAAATGCTGTTAATAAAAAAGCAAGCAAGTCAGACATTTGAGATCCATGAAGTTTATTCCTCTTAATAACATGTACACCACCTTAAATTGGAGGCTACATTACACTTGACGAAAAAGGAGTTCTTCACAACTTAAAGGATTTAATCTATCGGAGTAAAAGTACACATTTTATTTAGGAAATGTTGTGCAGTAAAAGTGAAAGTTGACAGAAATATAAAAACTCAAGTAAAGTACAGATACTCCCAAAAAATACTTAAGTACTGTAACAAAGTATTATTACTTTGTGACATTATACCACTGCCCGTACAATGAGGGATTATCAATACTGATAGATGTACTCACTTTAAATTTGACTTCCAAATACAGTCTAGACAATCTGAGAAAAGTGTTGGATTTGTCTGATCATCTGACTACTCATGTTTTTTGACCTGTCTGACTTCTTTTTAAGTGATGTCCTGGTTACAATGTTATTATTAGTCATAAAATGATGCACTAAAGGCCTTAGAGTATGAAAAATAAATGATATGATAATTAAAGTTGTAATAAACCAAAATAAGTTATCTCTTTAGTTTTGTTTGCTCACAATGAAAGAATGACACTGATGAGTGGTGACGTTCAGACTGCACATCGAGAGTACCAGAGTTCACCTGGAACTGATCTCAGACCACCTGGTTCAGGTAGACTTGATCTAGACCTGGTTTCAGAAAAAGCGGTCATGTGTAAAGATCTGGTCATACCAGCATTTAAAACTAAATCAGCTCTTATCATCTGTGCGAGTGAAGAGTTAAACTTTGGTGAACGTTGACACGTGAACTGATTGTAAGTTGATCTTCGAGGGAACTGAGAGCCGGAGAGTCCAAAATGGAGGAAGCTATTATAGATATATTATAGATATCAGAATAGCTTATTAGCTGTGTTTCGCCATCCAGTTTCGTCTTCTGTCAGAGTATAAACTGCTCCACAAGAGCAGAATGGTTAGCAGACAGTTATAAGACAGGAGCTGACGGTACAAAATACTGTCCTGTTGGCGACCAAGCTACCTTGGAGAGCTATTCTGACTGACTAGAGTAGAGCTGTGCCTCAATTCGGATACTTACGCGGTACACTGCCATAGTACACTGTATTGCACACTTACTTTATAGTGCATGAATTTCGCCAAGGCAGTGTTGAGTCTCAAATCTCACCCGGCACTCACCGGAAGCTTGGTAGATCAGCTGGTGATAGCCACAAATATCACGCTGTATCGACAGTAATTCAATTCAGACTGACAAATTAATCCAATAATGGCTTCTATCCGACTACAGTATGTGGTACTTAGAGAAAAAAACACATGTATAACTTTAATTTAGTTTTAAGTTGGTTGGGCGCCCCTACTTTTCTTCCACGTAGCAAAAATGGCGACTGTTGAGGGTGAGAAGTGTCCAGCGCTCCACACTCAAGGTTTTGACCGTTTTGAGTCCAACATCCTGATACTTAGAGTGCACTGCATTTTGCCATACTTCCCTTACATGATTCAGGCTGGCTGGTGTGCTAGCAGATAGTTCACCAGCTACAGTAGTTCACCAACTAGCACTACAAATAGTCACTCACTATACCTGCCAATTTAGAGTTGTATTTTCTGTTACAGTAGCACAGTGCGGAAAAGGTTTAATTCAACAAAACACGAGGGGAAATAATAAAAAGTTTGTATCAGATGTGGTCAGAAGGTTAGTATGTGTGTGTGTGTGTGTGATAAACAGTCATTTCCTTCCATTTTCAGTAATGTCAGCAGCCACGCCCACCTCCTCCATCCTCTCCCTCCCTCTCCTGACCTATACAGTCTGTCTCACACACACACACACACACACACACACACACACACACACACACACACACACACACACACACACACACACACACACACACACACACACACACAGACAGACGCACGCACAAACCCCACTCTGAGATCAAAGCCCTGTATCTGATCAGACTGATCTGTGATCAGTAGATGTGAACACAGCAGGGATCAGCTGTCTATTAACATACCACAGATAACTAATGAAGTCAGTTCAGCTCTTTAATCTATGAATGGGTCTGTTATCATGTGGAGCTCAGCTCAATCAGCAGGGAAGTCAAACAAACAGTTACAGACTTGTTATCTGTTGTTTATTTGTCAATGCTTCAAATTTATTTGTTTTTTGTCACTAGCTAACCTAAACTGAACTAAACTAGACTCAACAAAAGTTGCAAAGGAAGTCAACTGGACATCTAAATGCTACTAAAGTAAATTAACTTTCCTCAAGTAAATTAAACAGCAAAACTCCAGTAAAGATAATTAAACCAGTGAACTAAACAGGAAAAACTGAAGTAAACTAAATATCTAACTAAAAGTAAACTAAACCTCTACATTAAAGAAAACTGGAAAAACTAAACATCTGAATTCTACTAACATAAATTATATCAATCAACTGTACGAAAGAAAACTATAAATATAAACTTAACAAAAAAAAAGAAACATCCAAACTCAAGTGAATGAAAAAAGCAAACATGGAACTCGTAAGCAGCCAAAGTAAAGAAAATGTATGTGTCAATAGACAAGTTTTTTGCTTTAACTTGATATGAAGTAAATGTTGATTGCACAATGTAATGGCTCTAGGTAATTTCTGTTCTGTTTTTCTGTGTTTCAGCATCACATCACACAGATGTTTTTTGCTGACAAACTGTGTGTTTGTGTTTCCATTGTCATGACGACTGCACGGACATTGTGAGATGATTTCATAGGAGCTCAATGCTAGCTGCTAACAGAGGATGAATCCAGGGCTGCTGTTTATTGGGAAAGTTGTTCCCTGGGTATTGTTAGTCATTCATTAACGTATGTAAAAATTGTGACACATCAGAGTTTCAGGAAACTGTAAAACAGAAAAAAACGTTGACTCTCTTTGAAAGAAAGGACAACACTTAGAGAATAGTTTTCAGATTTATCCTCCCTGACAAAGACTGACCGATCAAATGCATCGTCTCTCGTCTCATCGTCTAAATCCTCCCGTCATTTATAATGTTCAGTTTTTATTGAAACTGTTGTAGAGGGTTAGGGTGTTGGTTCAACTATATGGTCATTTTGGAGGATGTAGTTTGTGGTGCTGTTGAACTGTATTGAGTTATACTGACCCAACCGTATTTATATTGATTGATTGATTGTAGACTAAAAAACAGAAACACCTCTCTGTGTCGCCCAGCTCATCCAGACCTCAGTTGTCTACAGTGAAACACCCGAACAACAAAAAATCTTCTCTCTTTTTCAGTTGGCACAAAAACTGCATCATAGCAGCCAACATCTGATGAGGAGTAGGATAGACAGATCAAATCCTGACTGAATTATTATATCATGGTTGCGATGCCGTCTGACAAAATCGTCACAAATCGAGGTTAGTAACAACAGCTGTATGATCGGCTTTATTGACATTTAAAATGACAGAGAAAGTTTTTTGCTGCCACACAGCCGCTTACTCTGCCGAGTGTCGACCCGTTCAGTCTCCTCCTGCTCTCTGTGATCACCTATATTGTGTTTTAATACCGCTATGAATTCACATCGTAGTTGTTCTCATTTACATATTTTCTGTTTCTGTTGTCAGACAACAGAACGAGTATGAAATAGTAATTCAATTGTGGCTCATAACCAGCAGTTAATCCCAAGCTGCTGCGCTGTGGTGACACAATCATTATAAATCCAGGTTAATGACGGCAGCTGTGATGTGTATTTGGCTATAATGACATTTATAATCATTGATTCAAGAGAAAGTTTTAGGCAACAGAAATTCCTTAACTGTTAACTCTCATTGGACAGTTTACATCATCGTTTTGGAAAAGCTCAGTTTCCGCCCCCCACACACTGAAACACCAAGCCAGTGCCAGAACATTCTGCTTTAGTCTGGATGTAGGGCTGAAAATGATATAAAATTTGGACTGGTTTAGTGTGGGTGTACTGCCGAGACCGGGAGAAAAGAAGAGAGAAGGAAATGAAAGAGAGGAAGCGTCGAAGCTGTTTGCTGCATCTGAAACAAACGGTCACCCGGTTAGCACATATAGGCTGCATGACTGACTGCTGCTTTCTATGTGTGTGATTTAGGGACTACTTGTTTACACTGGTTGTTTTAACTGATCTTACTGGCCTCTTTCCTGGCAGCGGTGTCCATTCAATCGTTTTGGAGTGAAAAAGCACAGAAATGTTTTTATCTGCTTCACGTCTTCTGTCCTCCCGTCCATCTACTGTGTGCCCTGACCTCTGCCCTCCTAATTGCTGGCTGAGCGGAGGTTCACAGTGACCTCATTGGAACCAGCAAACAGCTAAAGGGATGCTATCAGTGCTAGCAGGAACCCTAAAGGCAGTCAGTGTGTGTGTGTGTGTGTGTGTGTACACCACAGCTACAGCTGATAAAAGGTTTCATGTCAGCAAAACTGGCGGTCGCCTAAGGTCTTCTTTCAAGTTTGGGATTGTCTGAGGAAAACAATTTTTACATTATACCCAAAATCAGTGTGAGTATAAAAGAAAACAGCCACATTTTATTACGCCTGAGCCACCATGTTCAATACGTCTTCAAAATCATCATCTCCATGGAAACGGAGCAAAAGGTGATAAATGCAGGCGAGAAATGAAATGCCTCCTTCCACCAAAAAAAGGTCCTGTTTAAGTTTTAAATAATATGTCATCTTGATACTTGAGAAGTTTATACTGGTCTCATTAATATTCAGAAATTTTAATTGTTAATACCACAACCAAGGAAAAATCCTGCTCTCTGATTGGCTGGCAGGTGTCTGTTAAAATCATTGTTATGGTTAGTTCATGTTAACCATAGCTTTAAGGTACTAATGCTTCAGATTCTGTTAGCAGTTAACTGAGTGGTGAAATCAAGACGATTTCGGGCCCGATTCCCCCCCACCCGACCATGGTCAGCAAAGCCCGATTTTTTTGATGGTTCTAAGGATTATCTTTCCAGATATTATTGTGGTGTGACGTACGCTTAGAGTGTTTTTTACATCCCACGATCTGCTTGGAAGTCCATCCTGGCTGCACCGATTTCAAATCGTAAATATTAAACTTGATCGGATATCCTGTTTAGTGTGGGGAACCCAGAGGACGGCCGATGACGCGTGTCACGTGGGAAAGAACGGTAGCCAAGTGAGAACCAAGCTGACGCTTGGGCAACCACCGTCGTCATGGCGGCTGTTACTAGTGCATGGGCTAATGCTAAACACGAAGCATAAAGTAGTAGTAAGATGGACCTCAGAAGTGGAGGACCAACTTGAGGTTTTGGGGGCAACAACACAAGTGTTTATTTAACATGTCTCCATGACTTCATCCATTATTTTTATTTTTCTTTGTGAATTTTCAACACAAAGTAGCGCAAATAATAACATTGTTAATTCTTCCTGTTCGTCGTCTGCCATGTTTATTTACACTAAAGTCACAATCTTTTAAGATTTGAAAAATCTTTTAGGGTGAGCCAGCCTTAACCTAACTTCTCTGTCTGTAGTTGTGCCTGTCCTTCGCTTTTCTTCACACTTGGCCCAAGGAAGAGCAGTGTCAAGTGGGAATTTGTTTGGATGATTGGTTCTCTAGAAAGCTGCAAGCAGCAATACCGGAGGCCGAGCAATCGACCCAACGGGCACTGCAACTACAAACAGCCTTTAAAACATGGTAGAAACAACATGAGGACACTCAGAGTGTGTGGGAGGGTGGGAACAGTAGCTGGTCAGATTCCAGCATAATAACTGCAGGGTCATTAACAGGAAATACCAACAAACACACTGAGTGGATCTGTATAAGTGTGTGTGTGTATGTATGTGTGTAGCACAGAGTTCCTGTCTGCCATTTACCCAAACAGTCTGCTCCACAACTGTCTTTCTGTCTGGACCTATTTATATACATTTTTGCGCTTATGATTTTCCATGAAAAGACGCACAGATACGCTAAATAAACTTTAAACGTTTGAGCATTTAAAAAATGTTCTCCCTCTTTTATTATCTTCGTGTCGCTCTAGTTTATTTATTGATGGCTGGTCGGAGGTCTGGAATGAATCACAGAGCTGTTGGAGATCTTCAGTGACTGTTTAAGGACAAATATTTTTCCCCTGAATTTCAACTGAACACAGTTACACAATAAAGGCTGTTCACCGCTTCAAACTACTTATAAAGTCATTGTTTAGTCAAGTAACAGTTTGGATCAGTTAAAGTAGTTCTGTGTATATATTCACTACAATAAATTCTACAGAAGAACGGCTGGATCAGTTGACTAACTGACTAACTGCCAACACAGAAGAACTGATATGATAGATGTAGGATGTATTACACTTCACTACTACGCTTTTCTATTCTATATGCATGCTAACACAACGACAATGCTAATATGCTGATGTTTAGAAGATATATATAATGTTTAACATGTTCACATCTTTGTTTAGACACGGATGATTACTCAACAACTAATGAATTGTTGTGAAACTTTGTACAGACATTCATGATGCTCAGAGGATGAAGCCTAATGACACCTTGACTTTTCATCCAGCGCCGTCAGCAGGTCCAAATTTTGACTTATTCTCTGAAATATCACAATATCGACTCAATGATTTGGAATAACATTTTTTGCAAATACTTATATGAATTCTAGATGATGCATCCTAGTGACTCGATTAATCCGCTCACTTTTCCAGTAGCGTCATCATGAGCTTGATATTTGTGGTTCAGAGTGAAATATCTCAACAACTATTGGATGTCTGATGAAGTTTGGTACAGATGTTCATGTTCCCCAGAGGATGAATCCCAATGACTCTGGTCTAGCACCATCATCAGGTCAAAATTGTACTTAGTCCAATACTTTGGTTTATAACCAAATACTCAAAACTGATGTCATTCCCATCATCTTCAGCTGTAATTTGTGTTTACTGCTCATTAACAAATGTCAAAACCAAGATAGTAAACAGGGTAAATATTGTGTTAACATGCTGATGTTAACATTTAGCTAATGCATTGCTGTGTCTATGTACAGCCTCATTGAGCTGCTAGTGTGGCTATAATCTAATATAATACAGATGTCAGTGTTAATGCAGTATGATGAGGATTCATAAGCGTATATACTGTACTGTACTTAGTTAAACTAGGGAACAGTGAATAAGTGATATAATGATAATGAGTTTTTTTGTTTTTTTTTACCACAGCCCTCTGCATCAGGACCCCCGCTGTTTCAGGCAATGCTAATGTTGGTCTGAACACTGCCTTAATTATATGTTATACTGTTAGAAGTGTCTCTTCAGCTGACCAGGATTACAGACCACATGACGGCAGTGACGTCACACTGTGGTTACACCCCAATACTGGAATTATATACTCTCAAACATCTTTAAATGTAAATAACCTTTAAGTACACTTTTTTAAAAAAAAGAAAAGATTTTAGTGTCAGCTCATGTCCTCTTACGCAGACGTTTTACTAAGATCTTTTCTGTAAAAGTAGCAATACCACGGTGTAGAAGTACGTGGTCAGAATCAGAATCAGCTTTATTGGCCAAGTATGTGTGCTCATACAAGGAATTTGACTCTTGATGACAGAAATAAAAATTACAGCTGGGAACAAGGACAACAAAGTTGAACAAATAAAGGTAAATGATAGACAGAACTGCTGTTATTATATATATTTAAAAAAATGTATATAAATACATATATAAAAAGCACCAACGACAACAATACAATTATGAAAAAATGTCTATATACGAGTTGTTACAAGTAAAAGTTCTGCAGTAAAATTGTTCAAAAGTGTTTTGTTGCATCAAAATATAGGCTTTTTAAAGTACCAAAATTAAAGGAAGGGTACTCATTATGCAGAAAGGCCCATTTCAGGATATATTATATTACTGGAGTATATTATTGATGCATTCATGTGTAGGCTATATTCCACCAATTAGCTTCCACAAAGTGGTCGCTATCTTCCTGGGGTCCACACAAGAACAACAAATTAAAACTTAAAGCAATTTAAAATCGCACAATATCGTTTAAACAAGAAAAGACAAAACAAGCTAGCCTAGATGAAAGTATCAGAAAATAAGTGAAATGGCTCTACATATGATAAAAAAGTGGCTTGCAATAGAAACAAAAACTAAATTGTCACAAATACACAGCAAAAAAACACTAAAAAACAACAACAATCAAAAACACACATGTACATATGACTTTCACATTGCAGCTGGTGAAGGTGGGGCTGATTTGAATTACTTTAGGCCTACTGCTGGGTAGCTTAAGCTATAATAATATATCATAATTTATTTGTTAATTATACTTTGAATTATTCAACTGAAACTGCAAAGTATAACTAAAGTTATTAGATACGTGTGGTCCAATAAAACTTACAAGATTTCCCTCTGGAATGTAGTAGAGTAGGCCCTAGACCAGGGGTCCGCAACCTGCTGCTACAGAGCCACATGCAGCTCTTTAGCCCCTCTCCAGTGGCTCCCTGTGGATTTTTAAAAATAGAAATGAATTGCTGTTCTTTGTTTACATTTTCATTTTTATTTATCATTGTTGTAGGTCTATGGTACGACGGTACGACAGAGTATTAGGGCCACATTGAGGAAAAAAAATAAATCTGAGATTTTGAGAATAAAGTCGTAATATTACAAGAATAAAGTCAGAAGTTTAGGAGAAAAAAGTCGTAGTATTATAAAGTAGTAATTTTAAGTGTTATTTTCTTTTTTCTCGTAAAGTTATGACTTTATACTCGTAATATTACAACTTGTTTTCTCGTAAAGTTATGACTTTATTCTCGTAATATTACGACTTTATTCTCATAATATTACGACTTTTTTTCTCATAAAGTTATGACTTTATTCTGGTAAAGTTACGACTTTTTTTCTCCTAATATTATGACTTTATTCTGGAAATCTCATATTTTTTTCCCTCAATGTGGCCCTAATACTCCGTAGTACATTTGCACTTTGGCCCTCACTGCATTAGACTTATATACTATATACTTAGACTATGAACTGTGTTACCTTCATCACAATGCTCAAATGTTTTGTGGCTCAAGACAGATTTTTTTGTTGTTGTTTTTTACCTAAAATGGCTCTTTTCATAGTAAAGGTTGCTGACCCCTGCCCTAGACATAGCAAAAAATGGAAAATATAAGTGGACTACAAAAGTACAAATAGGCTCAGGGTTTGAAATTACCACCGGTCACGAGCCAAATGCTGGTAAAATACGCAAGTGGCTGCTAGATTTTCTTCACTCACCTGCCAAAAATAAAAAAACAACGGTAATCTATTGAGTGGTTGAGTGGGTTTCAAACCCTGAATAGGCTACCTCAAAATTGTAAGCCTATTAAAGTTTAAGCAAATGTAGGCCTATCCGTCTTTACATTCCACCACTGTGGTCCATTGTCACATCTGTAACATCTGTACAGGCTCTGACAAACAGAGCCTGTACAGATGTTTATGATGTTTGTTTGTTTATTTGTTGTTTGTAAAGTTGTATATTTGAGGAGGTTATTCAGTGTTCAGACAGTGAGATCAGATTAGAGCCACGCTGACTCCATTCACACTGTGGTGAGAAGTGAAGAGGAAACACCCCGAGCACACACACACGCACACACACACACACACACACACACACACAGCCGCGTGCACACCCTCGCGTGCGTGGTTTAGGCGGACATTGCGGGGGTGGGGAGGAAACACCGTTACACACGCACGCACATGCATGCATGCACGCGCGCAAAGGGAGGGAGGGTCTCCGCGCGCTCAGTTCAGTTCTGCAGTTTCATTGACTTCAACTGTAACTCAGATGAACTTTGTGTGATTCTTCTTCTCTTCAGTTTCTTTCACTCAGCTTCACGGTTTCACTGTCTGTCACACACCATCCCGGAGCCTCGTGCGCTGCTTCCTCCAGCCGGGTTTTACGCACGAGACGGTTAACGGGACCGAGGAGCAACAGGAGGTTGAACCGGGAACAAGAAGGATTTAACGGAGACTTTAGAGAACACACGGCGGCTCTAACATCTGCCGCCCGGTAGCCCACTGATTCAACATCTGGACCCGCAGTCTGACCCGGGATATCTGCTGTCTGACTCGGGATAACGGGTACAGTAAACTCCTCATTAGTTAGAGCTAAGAGAGAGTTAATAGATTAGTGGTTGTGACAGAAAATGAGTGACTGATAGAGATGATGAAGAAAAGTTTTCAGTAATAGAAACAAATATTTTCTGCTTCTAAAACGAATTTAACTGAATGTTTTATTTATGGACTGTAGGTCAGATTGAAAAAGAAATATATAGCTATAGACATTTAGTGTTTTTTTTTTAAAGGGGACATATTATGCTCATTTTTAGGTTCATGTTTGAATTTTGTGTTTCTACTAGAACATGTTTACATGCTGTAGTGTTCAAAAAACACATTGTTTTTCTCATACGGTCTGTCTGAATATACCTGTATTCACGCTCTGTCTGAAACGCTCCGTTTTAGCGCATTTCAACGGAATTGCGTTGCTAGGAAACAGTTTGGGTCCATGTTTACATCCTGTCAGCCGATGTCATTCACATACACTGCAACGGGAAATAAACTGGGACACATTTATTATGTTTACGTTTAAAACTGTGAATTGGTCTAAATATTGTAGATTTGTGACATCACAAATGGACAGAAATCATAACGCACAGTTTTTGAGTATGGGCTGTGTGTATTTCTCCATGGATTGAGTGTTTTGATACTTTCACAGTATTTATATATCACTTAAACCTGCTTTATAATATAAAAGACATGAAAATCTCACTTTTTACAATATGGGACCTTTAAGACATTTTAAAGACACAACCATTCATTGATTATCAAAATTAATCTGTAAATAAAGTGAAAATAATAAGAGTAACCACAGTGTAAAAAATGCTCAATTCCAAGTCCTGATATCAAACTTTTATTAATTATAAATATTGTTCAGGCTTCAGTTGACAGGGCCGGACCAAGAAGTTTGGGGGGACCTCTGTAAAATGTGTTCCTCCAACTGATTCTGTCTGATTTGTCGTTTTTACACGCTGTTTTTTTTACAGACCCGATATAACCTGCTCATGGGTAACGTCGGTATTTTTCAACCTGGACCCTATTATCCCATGTTTTTGTGTCTATGTGACTAATGGGGTGGACAATTTTGGAATTGGTCCAGTATTAAGATTATGCTGTAGGGCTGCGATGTACCGTTGATGTAGCGTTACGTTCACTAAAAGTGCTTGCTTTGGCCACTGACAGGCTCAGATTGTTATTATAAGTGTCTGACAACAGCTTTATGGAAAGGACCCTATACAGAGAACTAAACCCTACCTTTTCCTTGATCCGGTCTCTTTGTTATTGTATCTAACTATCTAGTCAAAATCATGTAAATATTCAGCCATGACACTGACAATCTTTTAGATAACACTAAGCTGCGCTTTCTGTAGTCCACAAACTCTTGACAGTACTCCCTCTCTCCATCTCTCACGTTTCCACCGGCAACAAGTCACATGACACAATAACAAACAGACTGGATCGAGCGAAAGTTCAAGAACAATGATGTATTTCTCTGTAGGGTCCTTTCCATAATGTTGTCAGACACTTAATGATAACAATCTGAGCCTGTCAGTGGCTAAAACAAGCACTTCTAGTGGACATACATTGACGGTGAGGAGTTGCCCCGAGCGATTACATTGCAGCCTGTTCAGCGGCTGCCGTCTACAGCGTTTTCTATCAATACTGGACGAATTTCAGAAATTATTGTCCCCATTAGTAACTTAGACACAATACCATGGGAAAATGGGGACCAGGTTGAAAAATACTGAAGTTATCCTTTAATCAATGAGCTTTAGAGGTGCTGATAGGTGGACGGAGAAATCAGAAGTTTGTTCTGATCTCACGTGTATTGATTATTGATTTGTGTCTCTCTGGTGTCCCTGCAGTCTGTCCTCCATTATGTGTCCCTCAGCGGGCGGCATGTGCTACAGCCTGGTCCTGGTCCTGGTTCAGGTCCTGGTCCTGGTCCATCCTGCCGCAGGGTACAGTCTGGATCAGGAGCACAGTCTGGAGTTCAGCGGCCCTCCCTCCTCCATGTTTGGGTACTCCGTCCTGTTGCATCGCCATGGAGACCACCGCTGGTATTGATCTACTCTTGAACCTATTTTGATCTACTATTGATCCTTTGTTGATCATCTATTAATATTGTATTGATCTGCTAGTGATCTACTATTGATCCTTTGTTGATCGTCTATTAAAATTGTATTGATCTGCTAGTGTTCTACTATTGATCCTTTGTTGATCGTCTATTCAAATTGTATTTATCTGCTAGTGATCTACTATTGAACCTTTGTTGATCGTTTATTAATATTGTATTGATCTGCTAGTGATCTACTATTGATCCTTTGTTGATCGTTTATTAATATTGTATTGATCTGCTAGTGATCTACTATTGATCCTTTGTTGATCGTTTATTAATATTGTATTGATCTGCTAGTGATCTACTAGTGATCCTTTGTTGATCGTCTATTCAAATTGTATTTATCTGCTAGTGATCTACTATTGATTCTTTGTTGATCGTCTATTAATATTGAATTGATCTACTAGTGATCTACTATTGATCCTCTATTAATGTACTAGTCAGTCTATTTTGATCTTTTATTGAACTTTTGTTAATCTGCTATTGGTTTTCTATTGATCCTCCATTGATCTGCTTGTTGATACTCTATTGACCTGCTATTGACCCTCTATTGACCTACTATTGACCTTTAGTTGATCTGATATTGACCCTCTGTTGATTTACTATTGACCCTTTGTTGATCTGCCAGAGATCAGTAAATTTGGATTCATCTAATTATGTTAATGATGCTCTATAAGCTGCCATCTTCACAGTAGGACTGTGTCTGTGTGTGTTTGCGTGTGCATGCTAATTAGCCAGTTCTTGTCAATGAGAGAAGCTCTTTGATGCTTCACACACAGATGCCATTCAGACACTGAACAGACACAAAGACAGATCCTGTCTCTCTGTCTGTCTCTCTCTCAGGTTGGTGGTTGGAGCCCCAGTCGCAAACTCATCCTCCAGTCCGTTGGTTCGATCTCCAGGAGCTGTTTTCCGCTGCAACATCACGGCTGAGTCCCGCCGCTGCCACCACATGCATGCCGGTGTGTTCCTGTCCGTGTGTGTGTTGTTAAGTCTCCAGCATTTGAAGTACTAACCTCTTCCTCGCACAATAGAGCAAAAGATGAAGAGCATTATCTAAAGCATTACCTATCCTACAAAGCAAATGAAGATATAATAGTCAGACTGGACTTCCTGGATCATACAGTACGAAGTAACGCATCCACACTAAGAACCCCATTGTTTTTTTTTTTTTTTGCCACAGTGCTGTTGTCGGTTGGAACATGACTAAACACAATCACTTGGCTCAGATGTCTACCATGTTAACACTACCAGCTAGTCAGCTGTGGCCTTTAATAGTGAAACACCACTGAATTAGCTGTGAAGGCTGCATGTGTGAAACTGTTGAATTAATTTGCGTGTGTGTGTGTGTGTGTGTGTGCGCGCAGACGTGCTGAGCTGTGGGAAGACGTGTGATGCAGAGAGTGATCACCAGTGGCTGGGCGTCAGTCTGTCCAGACAACCTGGAGACAACGGAGGACACATCCTGGTAACACAAACACTTTTCTCTATCTCTCACTCACACACTCACTCACATGCACCTCCACTGAAATGTATCAGCACATCAGGGTGACAAAGAAGAAATCAGGATATCATTGGTGTTTGTTTTGACTTGTGTACATATTTATTTGATCAAAATTGTAATTACAAAAAAGAGAAATTTAAATTGTAGTTATTTATCTGATGTGATGGCATCCCTTACATTAGTGCTCTTCAGGGGCTGTGAATATTTAGTTCCAGCCGACTATATTGGTACTGTAATTTATTTTTCTGTCCACAAGAAAGGGGAATGAATTCCCCAAAATGTCAAAGCACACTGCTTCGTCAAGGTACAAAAGTTAAAAAGCCTTTATTAGAGTGGCTACATGATTTAAAAACAAGATGAACGCATGTAGACCGCACACACAGGTACCAAAGTTAAAAAGCAGTAATATTTGTAGTTTTAGATTTTGTATTTTGTACTTCTGTTTGCAAACTCACTTGCCTCAATTTGCCCGCCTTGAGGGATGTATATAATATTTTTATTGACATAAAGGCTTTTTAACTTTTGTAACTTGAAGAAGTAGTGTGCTTTGACTTTTCTGGGGAATTCATTACGCTTTTTTGTACCTACTTGTGAGTCAGGAGCATCTGTTTTGTGTCACATCGCTGTGTCAGATCCAAAAAGTCAGGCCTCTTATGTTGTTTATTGAAGGTATTGTAACTTGATTGGTACAATACCTGTGTGGGCGGGCACTATAAGAGTTTGTAATATCACTTCAATGCCAATGGACATTTTGAGTGCTAGTTGTAGCACCCGTTACATTATTCCATCGTGACTTGAATCCGAGGTGGATGCTAGTTAGCCTAGCTTGTTAGTTTACACTTTCCGAGTGGAGTACAAACTTGAATTTCATAAAGGGACGGACATCTTAAAACCGTACATAAACGCTTAACGTTGATAGGCTATACAGTCAGTGAAAACCATGAAAGTTGACAACGTGTCTCCTAGCAACACCGGCCCTAAAATGTCAGTGAAACACTCAGAGGCTCGAGACTTTAACGGCGTTTCCACGAACGTGTCCAAAAATGTTTTTATTCTCTTAAGAAAAATGGAAAATTATGCACAATAGTTGCAGTATCAGTATAGTTTATATTTCCTTACAAAAAAATGAGAATTCTTTGCAAAATGAATTTTAATTTCAGTTCTACTTTGAATAAGAGAAAGAGAAAACAGCAGAGTAAGCTTGTAAATCCGTCAGTGAGGAAGCCTGTGAGAGAACTGAGAACACTTCTTCCTTTATATTTATACTTTACAACTCATCGCTGCAGTGACACAGCAAATATGTAGCTCTATCCATGACGGTCCTGTCATGTGTGAATAAAGCCATTATATTATGGTACATTTACATAACACAAAGCTATGAATGGAAATCTCAAACGCATTACTTCAACAGATGGATGAAGCCAGCGATGTTTAAGTTCTCCATTTCTTTAAAATTAGTGATTGAGCAAAACTATTTACAGCAGCAGCTGCTGTCTCCTCACTGTGATCGTCTCTATTAGACAGTGAGTGAAAGATTAACGGGATCACTTCAGGTTTAAAATGAACACACAACAGGGCTGATAATGTTGGACACGCACGCACAAACAAACACACACACAGAGCCTCTGTCACAGTGACATGGGTCATGAGAATAACAACACTCTGCTGCTAACTTGTGATTGTGTTATGGTCAGTAATGAGACCATGTCACATGGTATTTGCATGCTGTGTGTGTTTGTGTGTGTGCAGGCGTGTGCTCACCGCTGGAAGAACGTCTTCAACTCAAAGAAAGACGGTCAGAACCACAAGCTACCTAACGGAGTCTGTTATCGCTACGGCAACGACCTGAGACACGCCCAACCCATCATCCCCTGCTACAGAGGTACACACACGCACACTTTATGGTACATTGGTATTATAAAAATACGGTTATTGCCACAAACATTGTGTCACTATCCAAATACTAAATGAAGATGAATACATTTTTGGAAAGTGAGGACATTGTTGCATTTTTTAATTTGGTATTATGTCTGGACCTCACTTGTGTGAAAGCAGCAGCTGTTCAGCTGCAGAACGAAAACATTTTGGTTTTTATCTTTATATTTATTTGTTCACCTTCACCTCTTGACATGTCTGTTTGTCTCTTGCAGACCACCAGAGGAAGTTCGGTGAGGATTATGGGTCGTGTCAGGCCGGTATTTCCAACTTCCTGACAGAGGTCAGTAAGCGTCTTTAAAATCCTCTTTGTCTTCAATGTTTGCACCAGCAGACTTTGTAAGTTATCTGCTCTTTTCTTGTTCCTCTTCATTCCCTGGAAATGTAGTATTTCATTTTTTTTTTGAGAAAAGAGAACAAAGACTCTCAGTTTCCTGTGTCAAAGACGAAAAATCGCAACTTCCATTTCAAAGCAACAAATTGTACAGAAATTATGATTTTGTAGAATTAGTGCAGTGCCTGTTCAAAACGTGCCTGTTCAGAATGGGCCGAACGCTTGGCCTGTGGTGCTGCTACCTTGCAGCTTTCTTGAGAACCGCTCATCCAAACAACTTTACACTGGACACTGAGCTTCTTTGGGTCCTGAGCAATACACCTGCCATGACAAAGTTGCATCACACACCCAAGTCGCGGCTACTCACGGTCAGAAATACCAGTGAAATACACTCTGGTTCACAGGAAAAAATCACCAGGGGCATATTTTACCGTTAGCACTAAGTAGGCAACTGCCTGGGGCCCCAACTAAGAGGGCCCCAAACAGCTATAGATTTATTATGGTGTTTATATATGAAAAATATTCAATTATGTTACTATTCTAACTCATTGTACCCCAAAATAACTTACAAAGGCCCCCAAAGCACTGAAAAAATATGCAACTCAACTGCATACTACTTACTGTGTACTTCTACTTCAGAGGAAAACATTGTAGTACGACATTTACCTGACAGAGAAATGTTACTGGTTACGTTACAGATTCAGTGTTGACTCACAAGATATAACAATTAAAATATGAAGCATTATTATTCATTAAACTATCCAGCATCATATTAGAATTGAAAGCTCCACCTTGAACACACGTTAAGTCAATTTAAGCACATAGTGCTGATAATACCTCTCTTTCACTCTTCACTTGAAGTAAACATTTGAATGTAGGAATTTTACTGTGCAGTATTAATAGTTTTACCATTAATAGTTCATTTCAGTAGCCTACTTCTTCTACCACTGCTAATATCAACATCCCCAATTAGAGAGGATAAAAAGTGAAGATAGACAACGTTTGCCATTGGGGCAAATCACTAAATCCGCCCCTGAAAAACACACCTAGTTCGCGGTTACTCACGGTCAGAAACACCGGTGAAATACGCTTAGCGGAGGTCATTTCCAATAGGCGCATTAGTCGCTTGCTTTGACATAACCACTGTAGTCATAAAGTAGAGCATGGATTTAATTAGGTGGAGGTATTTTGCTGGCGCTAACGGTAGTGTTATAAGTTAGTATCAAGTCTGACACCGGGGAAATACAGTCTGACTCACGGAGAAAAAACACACCTGCGTCTTTCTCACAGTCACACCGGTGAAATGCACTCTGGTTCAATTCTGCATCCAGTTGGCTATCCGCTTGTGTTGACTCCAGGGAATGAAGAAAAGTCCAGTTGTAACGCTCTATATCTAGCAGTGAACTGCAGTGAGCCCCGGTCTGCCCGCTGTAGGTTGACATGCTCGTCTCAGTCTGCAGAGCACTGAAGCTCCTCTCCCACTGCTGCACAGAGCACTGTTTGCTTGTTTATTCAAAGTTTATTAATATTGAGTGTCTTATTCTCAGGATCTGATCATCATGGGCGCTCCGGGGACGTCTTATTGGACGGGTTCAGTTCTTGTCTTTAACACGTCCAGTGGAGGGATGTCAGTGTACCTGGACGACGACGCTGGAGCCGTCAGCTTCGGAAGCTACCTGGGTAACTGATACACCTGCTACTGTACAACTCTGTCCTCATACTTACTGTAGCCATTGCTGGTACTACTACTACAGTACTATAGCCACATAACATTTCACTGTTTTGATTGGCTGTTGCATGAATTTATTTGAGAAACTTACAACCCAAAAAAATCCCAAATGGTGAAACCTTTGAGTTCGTTGCAGTGGCTGATGCACAGATCAACTCTGTCTCTCATGATTTTGACTGAACAGATACACTTCAGTATCATTCGATACAGCTGTCTACACAGACTTTTTAGTCTTTATGTCTATTTTCTTCAGACTCATGCATGTAACTACAGTGATTGTGTACTGGACTCTGAGTGCTGCCAAAACGCCACTGAGCCCACAGCAGTACTGTAGCTGAATGTTTCCTGTGTACTGACGGAGGACTCAGGCTGCTTCTACGCTGATGATGCGCTGCTTTCACTTTGCTTTCACTCTGTGGCCTGTGTAGACTGAGGGTGATAGGATTCAGCAGCATAAAACCTAGTTCCATTAGACAGTTATTTAGTAGTCAGATTTTTTCCCTTCACTTGATCAAGCTCACGTGATATTTGTCCCCTGGAATATTACTGCTGGAAAACAGCGCTGACTTGAAAGGTTTACTGATATCAAGAAAGAAGAGTGTTTTCTGTCCTCTCACATGCCGCATCACTGATGGATTTTAAAACTGATCTTGATTTAATGACCATCCAGAGCCCAAGAGAGATGTCACCGGTTCTCTCTTGTAAATCCATGAATAAATTGAATTGTCAATGAATTAGGTGAAGGATAGGTTAAAAAAAAAAAAAGTCTACTTTATATAAAGTCCAACTGTGAACAAGCACAGATTGATGAAACTTGACAAAAAAAAAAATATTTGCTCACATGCTGTAGCCATCAAGTATATGTAAAAAGGGGCGTAATTGAAAGGAGTGAAGAGGCTTCTTTTCTTCATACAGAGCTGATGTCGGTCCGAACACGACTTTACGAGTCCGCTAATGCAAACAAAACCTTTCCTGCTGCTTCACATTAAAAGCCTTCACTGGCGAACCACTGGGAGGCTTTTATTGTGAATCACTTCTATTAAAAAGGATTACATTATATTAAAGAAATTAGTTAACTGCAGAAAGACAAAAACAAAATAACTATGTTGTGGACGTGCATTTCAACACATAGACTGTGTGAGCGTGTGACCCCATCACCTCTCAGTATTTGGGCTAAGTGTGATAAACAGGAAACTCAAAAGAAAGCTGTGATGTTCTTCAGATAAAGATGTTTCTTTTCTATGAAAACATCTTCACTGTTCTCACTTTGTCAGAATGCAGTAACAACAACACCGACTGCAAATATTATTTTGAGTGTGAGCTTTCTTTTCTTCTTGTGTGTGTGTGTGTGTGTGTGTGTGT